>JAJMRT010000156.1:0-42003 GCA_030558065.1 Geotrichum phurueaensis
CCTGAGGAGGTTAGTAATTATATAAATATGGTTTTTTTCCCCTCGAAGTTTTAGGGAAAATCAAGGAATAAAAATATTTCTCTCTACTCGTAGCTAAAGATCTACTTGCACATCACGGCTCCCTTTCGCGTGTTTGTACGTTACTCAGAAGATAATCGTGACAGAGTCCAATGAGAAAAAAAAAAATTCAATGAAAAAAAAAAATTTTTCAAAAAAAGTTTTTTTTTTTTTTTTTTTTTGAAAAGAAATGTAAAAAAATGACCCTGAAAAAACTTTGACCTTGACGTCATGGTGATTTTTCAAGCCTTTAGTACCAACGAGTACCACTAGCTTTTTACTTCTTTTTTTTAAAAAAAAAAAAAAAAAAATTGAGAGGACCACGGCTTGTGTGTCTTGCTTACAATGCTTATACCCGTAGACGCAGAAATTTTTTTGAAAAGATTGGGAGTTTTCCCATGAATAGCCGCATGACCGTTTATGCTCAAGCAAAACTGGAGAAAATTAAGAGAATATCCGGTCTCGTCTTTTTCTGTCGTTAGTTCCAAGTCGGTTAAACGTGGTCCGAGTTCCTGATTGCTGCAGAGACATTGCTTCTCTGAAACAGACGTTCCACCCGGCAGGGTTGTAAGACCAGATAGCTTTGTCGGATCTATATCTGTGTGGCTAGAACTGTATAGGTGTATGAGTATAATAGCTGCCTTTAAAATCTGGGTTATATAGTCTTAAACTCGTGCAGCAAGTTTTACCGGGTAAAAAAAAACAAAAAATCAATGAATAATATTGATAATAATAACAATAATTCTTTTATTTTTTTTTCTTACATCAAGGTCTTTAAATTTGAATTTCTATGGCTAGTTTCAACCTTTTTTCTAAGGTAGTTTTTTTTTTTTTTTTTTTTTTCTTTTGTCTTTGTTGATAGCAAGTAACTGACGGTTACTTTTTTTTCCCCAAGTCCAAGCCCTAGCGGCGTAATTCTTTGCATTTATGAAACGTTTGATATGGCTTTTAATTTTAAATAGTGATAAAGATGAATCGTGTTATGATTATAATATTCAAGTTAGCATGAAAAAAAAAACATTGATTACGAGAATCCGTCAAGAGCTTTTATATTAGCAAAGTTGTTAAATTTCGTTTTAAAAACTTTTAAATTAAACACTTGCACCGTTGTTTACACCACATTTATGCTGGCACTTTGTCTGTACTCTGTTGTCACTGGCTCACTGGCTTTAGGTTCCAAGCATGTCGTTACCCAAAAATTCCTTTTGCTGCAGTCAGAAAATAAAAGCATAACTATATATTTTATATATTTGTAGGAATTGTTGATTTTAATGGTAAAATAGGATTGTCGCTACTTCTTCCTTGATTAGTTTTTACAAAAGAGAAAACATCGACAAGTATCGGCTTTTTTTTTTGTACCTAACCAGCATGCAAGCGTAAACCAAAGCTGCAAATTTGTGATCAATAATTAATCTCTGTCACGATTTTTTATGGGTAACGTACAAATCCGCGAAGGGATCAAGTAGATCTTGAGCTACGAGTAGAGAGAAATACTTTTATTCCTTGATTTCCCCTAAAACGTCGAGGAGAAAGACCATATTCATGTAACTATTAGTCTCCTCAAGTCTCCAATCTATCAGATACCAATAAATAGTCTACTAATATGAATAGCACACGTTATAAAATCAAATACCGTAGTGTCCATAAAAGATTTTTTTTTTCCACAAAGTTTGGAGCAAAGCTACCAACAAGAGCACCGAGGGCTCACGGCTACAAACCTGGTAAGTTTATTTTCTGTTTAGGACTCGTCGCGAACATTTGATTTGGAAACCACAAAGGAATATTAATTTATAATTAGAGATTATTAGCTTAAACAAAAACAAAAAACAAAAAAAAAAAAAAAAATTATGAAATAAATATACATGTATCAATAACACACGTTTCTGAATTCAAAAGGCTTTGTTTTTTTATGCCTTGGTGTCGGCCGCCGCAGCGGCCTTGGCAGCTGCCTTCTTGGCCTGGCGAGCCTTAAGGTACTTGATGGCGGCCATGCTGGGAAAGCTCACAAGCCAGTTGATCACAATCCACCCAGCAAAAACGCCAAAATTGAGCCCAAGCCGATTACGCGTGCCATAAAGTACGGTGCGGATTGCCATTTGCGCATTATAAATAGGAAGCGCGCGGCCAATGTGGTAGATACCAGGAGAAAGCTCGAGCGGGTAGATTCCCGTTGTCGAGTTCATGACAACCCAAAAGATGAGCCAAAAACCAATGGCCGGCGGATGAATGGCGAGAATAACACCAGCAACATTTTCAGAAGCGCCGCCGAGCGCCCACATGGCCATAAAGTTGATCATCCAGTAAATGACGAACCCGCGGTGGCCAAATTCTACCGTAAAGTCCTGCTGGAATGCCAACGATACAAAGGAAAACGCCAACGAGAGCATGAAAATCGTAATCATGTTGATGAACGGCCGATATAACATGTACTGGATGAAGGGGACCTTGCCGAGCATGATTAGCTGAACCTGGGCAAAGTTGGGAATCTGGAAAAACGACACAATAATGAGGAAAACCAAGCCAATCGACAAAATGGCAGCAGAGACGTCGCCAACTGCGGGAGAAGTGTTGACAAGCGAAATTGAGACCGGGTCGGTAATAACGTAGGGGTTGGTCGCCACAAGGGCGCCAATCTGCGTTTGGTTAAGCGTGGAGGTAAGATTGGCAAGCAGGTTAGACTGAATAATAGTGCCCCACGAGGCGTTGAGCGTCGCAATTGACGGCAGTATGAGTTCATCGATAATACTACTCTGGCGGCCCTCGGAGAAATAAAACGTCGCCACCTCATTCGGTGTGTATGGTGTGTTGTTGGCGATGGCGTTCTGCAGACGCATGGACACGTTAGGATTAATCACGAGTGCGCCCCAGGCAACTTCATTGTGAATATCGGTTACAATTTCCGAGAGAGGCTTACCGTACTGCTCAGGCGTGACCGTCTGGTAGCCCAGGTTCGTTGGCGACGCAGCAGCAAGGCCTTCGGTGATGTTGACGAGCGAGTTACCAATGGGACCGTCATCATAGTTCATGACCCAGATATTGAGCTCAAAAGTACGGTCGGAGCGGTTGTACATGGAGCCCCAGAAAATCGACAAGATGCCAAGAATCAGGGCGGCCATGTATAGCAGCGTGAGCCCACTTTTAATAAAAATTTTCCAATGTAACTCGTGCAGCGACTCGTGAAAGAGGCCGACTTGCTTATTGATAAAATTGCTCACTTGCGATTGATGTGGGCGCAAGCTAGCCGTCTCAGCTGCAACATCCTGCGGGCTCGTCTGCACGTAGGCTTGAATCTCATTCTCATCGCCGGCAGATTTGGCGTTGCTATTATTCTCGGATGAGCTACTATTGTTAGGCTTGAGGGTGCCCACAGCGGGCAGGGGATTGTTGACTTGCTTCTCCATTGTGAGTGTTGGTAAGTATGTGGGACGTTGTTTTTTGGAATGTACGTCAAAACTACAGACTGGGCCAGATTACCAATAAGAAACAATAGGGCGAATAGAGAATAATATTTTTTTTTTCCCTTAAAGACCTATTTCTCCTTACTTTGTGGGCAAGCCCCTATCTATATATACATATATTTTTAAGCTACTCTGGTTGTCAACCTGACAGGAAAATCACAATAAGCATTAAAGAGCCTGAGTAAGATTAGAAATAGCCTTCATATATCAAAGCAAAAAATTTCTATTCTTTTTTTTTTTTTACTATTGACCCCCCCCCCCCCTCCAAAAAAAAAAGAACCTTCGGGGCCAGCGGGAGGAGTCGATCCGATCCCGTACCATCCTGCCGACCCGGACATGGATCCGCGAGATTCCGAAAGCATCCGGTCTTGCCAGTTCTGTTTAAAAGAAGCGATTAATGCATTGTTCATTTTTTTGCTGTCCTTGCTGAGTGGTCACTATAACCTCGTACGTAAGTAAATCTCCTTTGACCCTACAAGCTTGATGAGAGCGACCGTAATCGCTTTCAGAAAATATAAGCGAAGGTCTAGTCTTCAACCACAAGGAGCTTAGCATCAAGGTAGAAACCCCCCCCTTTTATGCGTGATTTGCCTATCTTGGCACAGGTCATTCCATCCACAAGCAGCGTTGGCATATCAACGATCTCTTCAGGCTGCTTCGTGGTTCAGCTTGGCATTGTTTGAAATCCGTATGCAATACTTTCCTTTGGCGGACTCACAAATAAAATTGTGTTTTTCATAAGCTTTCTTAATTGAGGGCCTTATTTCAAAAGATCGTGATCTGATGCTTTATTATCATCTATGCTATTACATTCTTAGTCCCTGAGGCTGCTCTTTTTTTTTTTTTCTCCCCTTAACTAATCCGTGCTATTGAGTGAATATTTTCTCCGAAGGTACTCTGAGGCTTTTTCTACACAATTTGAGATGTACGTGCGCGCGCAACCAGCGTCTCAAACACCGAACAGCGTCGGCGCCGACATAGAATATCTTTATATGCTACCTACATAGTCTTTTTTTTTTATTTCTTTTTTTTTTATTAATCGTTTAAAACATTAAGGTAGATACCACTTCTTAGTATGCTACGCAAATAAATATGTAGTCTGACTCTTGCCTCTGAGGACTTCATGACCTATTTTTCAGCAAGGAATGTATTGTCACCGTCACGCCCATCACTGGCCAAAATTCGCACCGCCAAATTGCCGGTCAGCCTCAGTGCAGTGGCCGCCCTGGCCCGCGTTGTCAATGGCAAAGCACACAAACGCCGAATCAACAATAATGCTTAGAGACCCCTCCGTTGCTCCCAGTACAAACCAGCCAATAAACCCGGCAATAAGCCCTGCCATGTAACCGTAGAGCGATCCTCCGTCTGTGTAGCACGACGCGTGCACCCAGGCACCAAACCCTAAGAAAAGGGCTGTCAATGCCCGCGCTGCCAAAAGAAGCATCTTTGACAACCGGTAAGCCGCCCACGATTGCGTGTT
This sequence comes from Geotrichum phurueaensis, assembly GCA_030558065.1. NCBI lineage: Eukaryota > Fungi > Ascomycota > Dipodascomycetes > Dipodascales > Dipodascaceae > Geotrichum > Geotrichum phurueaensis. Next base: position 4,996 of record JAJMRT010000156.1, read on the forward strand.
ATAGGCGACAGGATCATTGTGACCATGATCCAAGTAGCGCATTCCAGAGATTGCATGAGCTGAGTTGACAAGCCCCTGCGAGCTGATGACGGCGTTTGTCAGGGCAAGCGTGTTGGTCAGCGACATGACTGATGCGGGCACAAGATGGTAGATGCACAGCTGAACAAATCCCACTGCTCTTGCCGGTAGGATGAATAACGGTGCGCGCACAAGTAGCCGCACCAGGGACGAAAAACAAATTGTGCCAAAGTGCGCACCAATTGAGTACTGAAACGACGCATACGTGACCGCCGATGGCGTAGCCTGGGGAAATACATGGCGGTGAAAGTACCACTGTTGGACTACGCCAGACGTTGTACCGCGCTGGATACCCGACAATACGCCCCACGACCACACGTACATCATTATATAGAAAGCGCCTAGTGCCCACGTCCTAGGGTCTAGAACCCAGCTGACAATGCCGCCGTTGAGGATAGTGTGCCCGCGCAGAAACACCCTCATGAACATACCAAACCAAACCCATGTCGCCACGATAAAAACCCCTACAACGGCACAGTTGAACAGTAGCAAGGGCGGGAAGTCGGCAAGAATCTTGCATGCCAGTTGTATAATGCCCAAACTGCGGTTGATAGCCTTACGACCCTTGTAGATAAAGTTAACCCAGAGGCCTGCCAGCACTAGTGGAATCAAACTCGTCCACCGCATGAGCTTGTCCTGTGAAGTGTTGCCGCCGTATCCGCTGCGGTACGACATGATTAGCGGGTACAGAAATAGACCCAAAAGCACAAAGGGGACAGTCACAATAGACACGTAAAACAGCGCCGTTGAGTTGCGCTTCATGACAAACACCCACCCAGCAGAGATGGCTACTGCCAGGAGGGTTTGCCAAAACAGGTATGGGGCTGACTTTTTGAGCAGTGTGTACATAGTATCGCTCAAAGGCACCGATGTTGGCACGCTCGTCTTGAGCCAGATTATAAGCGAAGTCGCAAACATGCATGCAACAAAACCTAGATACAGCTTGCCCCAAGCCGCATCATAAATGGGCATGTTAGGCGTTGGGAATTGCACCTCCGGAGGTACTTGTGACTGTTCAAGGATCTGACTATGTGCGGTTCGGTTGCTGTTATTTCCGCGGTTTGATGCAAAGTCTTCTGGGTTGAACGGAACAGAAACGCCTGGCAGCGGGCTATCAACTTTGAGATCGTCAGGTGGCTCGCTATCATCAGCCGCGACTGTCGTGTTTAGTCGTTTGCTGTGTAGTTGAATGCTCTCAAGGCCATTGTGACTACTACTTCTCAGGTCGCCAATAGTCGAGAGGCTACTTTGCACAGACTCATTTGGCCGCTGGTTGTTATTAGCCTCATCAGCCGCGGCCTCGAGAGCAAAAAATGCGTTTTGTTCCTCGTCATAATCCTCGTCTTCGCCCTCGCTGACAGGGAAATCCCGTGGCGGGGGGCCGGATTGCACTGTGGGATTGATGTAGCTCGGTAAAAACCTCGAGCCAAAGTTGTTGTAGACAGATGTAGCAGAGGGAGAAGTGTTTCGACTGTTGGAGTGATTCCCCATGTAATCGTCATCGTCGGAACTGGCAAAGTCGGCCGTGGAGTAGAACAGTGGCGCATCAGTCAGATTAGATGGTTTGCGAATCTGTGATTGGGATAAGAACTTGGATGCATCTGGAGGCGTCAGTACGAGATGCTAGGGCATGGGAGAAGAATACTTACATTGAGAAAACATTAATATTATAAAGCAGTGTAGATTGAAGAAGGAGAATGAGGGTCGTAGGGATGGCAAAGAGGAATGGTGATGCCGAGGGAAGGTCAAGAAAGCAAAAAAAAAAAAAAAAAAAGCAAGCGGTTTGTGTCGGTTTGTGCTTATCGGCAGCAAAATCGAATTAAGGTTCAGATGGTTCGAGTCACGACGGCGGCGTTTATTTTTATTTTATATTTTTATTTTTATTTTTATTTTTACCTTTTCTCTTTGGTGAGACTGCTTAGACAGACTCACCTCCTTATTCTTATTCCTTCACGAAAGCAGCAGACGACTTTCACAGTTTATCACCCCCCTCTTCCTCAGCTCTCCCACACAATGTCTAAATCTCGTTGGGACTATATTGCCAAGATTGTCATGATAGGTGATTCCGCCTGCGGCAAGTCTTCGCTCACGATTAGACTTACCGATGACCGCTTTTCCAGCACCCACGACGTCACCATCGCCGCCGAGATCGGCTCTAAGGTCGTGCCTGTTTCAGGCACTCAGCCTTCTGCAGTGAGTGGAGCGCCAGATGAGAGCGCCGTTGAGGACGACAACAAAAACAATAAGAAAGATAGCAATAACAAGAAAACCCCGCAAAAGGAATTGCCCGCCCTTAACGGCGGCAACACCCTCAACGAAGAAAACAAATTCATGAAGCTGCAGATCTGGGACACAGCCGGACAGGAGCACTTCCGCGCCGTGACCCGCTCTTACTTTCGCAACGCCGCCGGATGCCTTTTGGTCTACGACGTGACGCGGCGCGCGACGTTTACGCACGTCAAGGAGTGGCTTGACGATATTCGCTCGCAGTCCACCGACGAGGAGATTGTGATCTGCCTAGTGGGGAACAAGACCGACCAGGTGGACATGGACTCGGCGCTGCGTGAAGTGACTACGGCCGAGGCCGCGGCGTTTGCCCAGGAGCATGGGATTCTTGAATTTGTGGAAACGTCAGCGAAAACAGGAGAGAACGTGGCCGAGGCCTACGGGCGCGTTGCCAATGCCATTTACGACAAGATCCGCCAGGCGCAGATCAACGCGCGCGAGGGCGCGCACGTGCCGCATGGCGTGAAGGCCGCTAGCAGCCGGCAGGGCGCTGGCGCGTCGACGGGCGGCCTGCTGAACCTGAGTATTGACGCTAATGCCGAGGTCAACAGAGCAGCAAAGGCTCAGGGTGCCTGCTGCTGATTGTCTATTGTTGGCCATGTTAATGCAGATTATGAATTGTCTTTTTGTTTGTATGTATATTTTTGACCATAGAAAAAACCTGTTTTAATTTTATCTGTTTTTGTCCTGCCTTTAATTTTTTTTTTTTTTTTTTTTTTTTTCAAAGCATCAACCCCACTACGCGCATAACCGTGATCGCTACTAACATTCTATAAACTGGAACCCAGACCATGTCAGGACGCGTGCTTAGATCATCGAAAAGAAAAATCTTGGATCCTGAGCCTGCGGTTTTCAAAAGGGCAAAAACTGAGCAGTCCAAAGCCACAAAACCGGCTTTGAAAAAGGCAGCCGTACGGACAAAGACGCCGGTCAAGGGAGAAAACACCGTGAAACCTGCTGCAGCGGCGGACGCCGCTGTTGCTGCTAATTCTGAATCTCCCAGTGGAGAGCGTTCGTACTGGCTGTTTAAGGCCGAGCCTGAATCGCGGATTGTCAATGGCCACGACGTCAAATTCTCCATCCACGACCTTCAAGCTATGCCAAACCAGACCGAGCACTGGGACGGCGTGCGCAACCACGAGGCAAAAAATAACATGATCAAAATGCGTGTAGGCGACTATGCATTTTTTTACCAGAGTAACTGCTCAACCCCGGGGATTGTCGGCGTGGTGGAAATTGTGCAGGCTGCTTACGTTGATTTCACAGCCTTTGATCAAACCCATCCCTATTACGACGCCAAGTCGAAACGGGAGAAGCCAACGTGGAAGATGGTCGACGTTAAGTTTGTGCGCGAAACTAACCGGAATATTACTCTTGCGGAGCTGAAGCAGATTGCTAATGCTGGCAGTGATAGCCCGCTTAAAGATTTTGCCCTTGTGCGGCGCGCGCGCCTCAGTGTTGTCGGCGTCATGCAGCAGGAGTGGGATTACATTTTGTCCTTGGAAAAAGAGCTGCCAAAACAAGAATAACCAGAGACATTGGTAGCGTAGATGCTAGTCTCGAGTATGCCAGTGCTTTTATTTATACTACATGAAATAGAATACACTGTTTTTACGAATCTACTCGTCCTTGACAATCAACGAGGTATCGGCTCTCTGAGCCCACTCACTAAAATGAAAGAAGAAGAAAAAAAGTTAGCTTCGAATCAATTGACTCAGTAGATGGTGGTAAACTTACGTCCAGGACCCGTCATACACGCGCACAGGCTTATTGGTCAGGCCGGCAATGCGCACCGCGCGTTCAATCACGCAGGCCGTGACGCCGGAGCCACACATGGCAATCACCTGGCGGTCTCCCAGGGGCTTGCCGCCGAGTGCCTTATCAAATACAGCGCGGAGCGCCGCCGCAGACAAAAACTGGTTGTTGCTGGTCGCGTCGAGTACCGTGGGGAAGGGTAATGAGATCGCCGTGGGCACGTGGCCCGATGAAAGGCCAGGGCGCGGCTCGGGGTCACGGCCGGTGAAGCGGCCGTTGGGGCGCGCGTCAAAAATGACATAGTCGCGCGCCGCCTGCGCGGGGTCCTCTACAATGGCCTTGAGTTCTTCAAAGAGGATCACGCGAGAGTTGTCGAGCGCCGGGGCGACAAAGGTCGCGACATTGGGTTCAACCACGGGCTGCTTAATCTCGGCAGTGTCAATAGGAAACCCCTGCGCCTTGTACTCGACGTAGTTGTCAAGCAGCAGCGTGTTTTTATTGCCAAAAATCTCGAGCATCCACGCTACGCGCGGGGCTGAGAAGTTACCGGCATTGTCATAGACAATAATGGGCTCGTCTTTAGGTAGCCCCAGACGCTTGGCATGTTGATTAAAGACCTCCACTGAGGGGAGCATATGTGAGTAAGGGGAATCTGGGTCCTTGACCTCATCGACGTCGAGGTAGCGTGCGTTGCGCACCAGGCGGCCCTGGGCCAAAAATTCCTTGAAGCCATTGCGGGGGCTGTTTGGCATGTACCACGAGGCATCAATGGCAGAAAACCGCTGCTTGGCACTGAGAAGGGACTCGAGTTCGGCAGGCTTGATCAATTGGCCCTGGCGCGAAAGAAAGGACTTGATTGACATGATGGTTGCGGGTAAATGTTGTTGATGGTTGTTGTTGTTGTTGGAGGTTGCTGGAATGGTGCAAAGGGTCAAAGCCGAAATGAATAATAATCGGGGCGCCGAAATTTCATTCAAAAAACTTTGGCCTTTGACTCTTTCTTGCAACCTATATATATAGATTAAAACAAAATATGTCGATCATATACATCTAACAGAAAAATAAATAAATATAAATATAATAATAATAACAATATAAAAAATTCATTCTCACATTAACATCTAAATTCATGGATAGCTGGATCAACACAAAACGTTTAATGTACAGTCATAAAATATTCATTTACTCAATGCTACTCATCAATGGCTGGCGGGAAGCGTTTCCGGCCGTATTGTGGTCATCGTTATCATTGTCTTGGCCGCTTTCCTTCTTGATGATCCGTTTCATAAAGTGAAAAAATCTATCGCCGTACTCTACAGCTGGAATCGCGGAAATGGTGCTTCGCGTGTGAGACATCCCCTTCCAAAACGTTTCCACGCGTTTGTAGAACGTGTATGGAGTCAGACAGTCAATCACTCCCAGATAGTAGATCTCCGTCAGCGGCTCATTGTTGATACCTGAAGCCTGGAAGCCACCATCGTCATTGTAAAAATAGAGGTCGCGCTGGCAAAAGGTGTCGGCAAGCAGGTCGACGGTGTTAACTTCAGTTGGACTTGTCGAGTTAACAGCCTTTCGCAACGCTGATGCATTCATGCCGCTAGCGTTAGGCTCAAACATATATAGAGACTGGCGCTTGGAATCGCCAACCTTCTTGTCGTGGATGCCGACCAGCAGAGAATAATCCATAATGTTCAACCTCTTTAGTAGCGCTACGTCCTTTTCGAGTTGGTCAATGAACTTTTTTGCCTTAACAGGGCCTAGTTTTAGTGATTCGTTGTTTTTTAGCCAGTTGATGTCCTTGAGCACATGAGACGACGAGGAAGAGTGTTTAGGGACAAACTCGCGCCCGAGAGAAGAGCCTTTCAAGTCGTAGGTGCGGTGCAGGTCGTGGTGGGGAGGGAACAAATTGTTCATGACGATAAAGTGAATCTTTTTGCCAAACGGCAGCTTGACGCGGTGCAGGCCGTAGAACTGCGATATCAGTGTATCGGGATTGTTTTTGACGTGGTGATAGTAGTCTTTAAGGATCTTACGAAGCATTTTGTGTTCTGAATGGTGGATGGTCTTGATGATAAAACGGTAGTCGCGCGAAAAGTAGAAAAACGAGCCCGACTTTCCCGGCGAACTTAGTTCAGAAACAATGTACTTTGATGTCAATGACATGAGATAGTCGGCAGGGTCGAGCTTAAAGAGCTCACGCAGGTGGCGGAATACCCACGGAGAGTAGTCTTTGAATTTGAAGTCATATTTTGACGATGGAATAAGTTCATTGCCAGAGATATCGAATGCTAGTTTGTGTCTTGCGGTGAAATCTTCGGCCGTGAGCTCGTGGTCGACCTTGGCATTACACCGCGATACCGACACTCTGATACCCGTGAGCATGTAGTATGCAGCAGCATAGTTGACGTGACCCTCTGACACTTTGTTGCCAACAAGAACGCGTTCATCTTCCTCTAAAGCTTTCAGGCGGCGCTTCTTTTCTCGCATAGCCGTTATTTGCTCTCTGTAAAAGTCTGTGTTTTGATGCTGTTGCGGGGGTTCCAGTGAAGTGGGTACCTTTGCTTGAGAAGGGGCTGATACCGGCTGAGCCGGTTTTTCTTGTTTAGTTTCTGGAGATTTCTCTACAATATTCTCCTGCAACTGCTCAACAAAAGTTTCCGGATTTGTCGATGACTTGGGAGGCTGGGCTGGGTGGATTATATGCTTAGTATCTGGCGACTCGTCGACTTCTGTGAGCTCTTGCGGCCGTATGTCAATATCATGTTTGGGCTCATCTATCAGCTGGTTTTCAATACTTTTCTCTTCGTGATTTGGCAGTGGCTGCAGCAGTTTACTTTCCTGGTTTGAGATGTGTAATGAAAAGTTTTGATGTGTCGAGTTGACAATTTTGTGTGAATTAATCGAAGAACACGAAGAAGAGTTAGATAGGCGGTTAATTTTTTGTTTGATAGAGCTAGAAGAAGAAGGTGATGAGGCTTTAAGGCCCTGTTTCACAGAGGCTACATTAGCTGATTGTGGCTGTTGCTGCTGGAGTTGGCTGAAGGTAAAGTCCGTGATAGCAATCGAGGACATTGAAACAGTATCTTGAGTTTCGTCTTCTCCAGCCTCGTAGGAGTAATCACAGTCGTCGTCGTAGCTAAAGGAGTCGTAGCTAAAGGAGTCGTCGGCAGTGGCCTTGCTAATGATCGTGTCGTTCGTAGATGCCTTTGAGGGCTGCGGTTGTTGTTGCGGTTGCTTTTGCTGGGTGATGTCAGGAATTAACGAAGGATGCTGGAGAGGTTCAATCATTACATATACAGGCGACACACAGTAAGTATCAAAAAAAAAAAAAAAAAGGAGGGGGTGAGTACTGTGGAAGATAGTAGGGCAGGTAGCGGCCGGTTGCTTAAAGCAAACAGTGTATATCTATCGAAAAGCTAATGCTGGATTTAGTATAGAAAAGGAGTGTATACAAGTTGGAAAAAGAGAGAGACAGGAGGTCGAGAAGAAAGAAAAGGAGGAAAAAGAGAATAAGGAGATGAAGAACGAACGAAAAAATGTTTTTACAAGGTTAGCTTAGATTAAAGGAATTTAACTTAAATTACAATAAGTTAGCGCAATTTAAAACGACCGCGTTAGGTCACTACACACTTGCCTATCTCTCTCTCTCTCTGGAAAATAATTAATTTATCATAATTTGTGCTAAACTAGTGTTAATGTTTGTACTAATTTTTTTCTAAAATTTTTTTTTGTTCAGATTTTGGGTTAATTTTAGGTTGAGGTTTGGTTAAACTCGAGTTAAAACTTTAATTTTAAGCCCGCCTTCCGCATTCCAACGCAGAACCCGCCAGCCTGTTGGAAACGACGCCCGATGATGCAAAAGAAGCAAAGGAAATGAAAATAAAAGAAAGTAAAACAACAACATTAATACCAACCCTCCAGGCACAATACTCTACTAGTAAAAAACAAGATCTGCCTTGTTCTATACTGAAAGCCTTCTCTTTAAAGTATTCAGGACTATATCGCGGTACTCTTTCTCCTGATCGCCGCCAGCCATTTTGTTTGTTTTCTGGCAGCCGCACTTAGCAACGGCAACTACTTTACAATGAAAACGGGTATATATAAAATTAGAATACCTTAGTAAAGGAGAGTGAATTATTGACTGGCTGGCTGTTTTGTTTAACTGGCAGTACGGTGGTAGTTACGATGTATCACGACTAACACCTCCCGCGGTGTCAACGTAATTAACGTCGATTTAGATGAAACATACATCCGTTCCAAATCAAACCACCGTAGTAGTAGTAGTAGTAGTAGTAGTAGTAGTAGTAGTAGTAGTAGTAGTAGTAGTAGTAGTAGTAGTAGTAGGTTGTATGTATTACCGTAATGGTTTTTTATTTTTATTTTTATTTTCAGATGTTTAGCAGACTCTAAACCACCCCCATCCGCTTGGACTCTAATGTAAGTGTTCAATCTGGCTACATTAGTGTCACAAAATCTACGATTCTACTGCGGCTGTAGCCCCTGTAAATAATTTATGGCAATTCTCCTGGCAGCAGTCGGTATAAATACGCCGAACAGAAGCACCAAATCTAAACAAGATCTGTGACAAGCAAAAACAGAATCAAATATATGCAACCGCAGCTACAACCTGCCCTTTTTTTTTTTTTTTTGATGACATAACATTTACGGCGTATATTACGTGATGATTCCCACCACCCCTTTTCCACTTCTCCCAAGTACAAGCCGACTTGTTGCTGCTTCGACTGACCAGAAGCTCTTTACTGATCTCCTTTTTTTCACACAAGCCTCACTTTGCTACTAATACTTACGTCCACATCTACCTCATCTTGGTTTGCATCTAACTTATTTGCATTTTTTTTTCTCATCATGGATTCAATTGTCAACCAACTTTCTTCTGGTAGAGTCATCCTTGCCTCAAAGTCGCCGCGCAGAAAGCAGATTCTTCATGAGCAGCTTGGATTCACCAAGATCTCCGTGGTCCCCTCGCTTTTCAAGGAAGACTTGGACAAGTCCTTACTGACTCCTTTCCAGTACGTTCTTGATACTGCCACGCACAAAGCTCTCGACATCTACCGCTCTGAGATCGACTCTGATAATGAGCCAAGCTTGGTCATTGGTGCCGACACCATCATTCTCTCTAGCTCCGATCAGATCCTAGAGAAGCCGCGGAGTAAGGTTCATCATTTTGAAATGCTCAAGTCATTACGCGACGCCAATTCTCCCCACAAGGTTTTTACGGCAGTTGTGTGTATTGTGCCCTATGAAATTCCTACGCACCCAGGCTATGCGCTAGAGTCGCATATTGAGGAGACTGAAGTCTACTTTGACCGTGAGATCACGGATCAAGAGCTCATGAGCTATGTTGAATCGGGCGAGGCCGTCGATGCTGCAGGCGGGTACAAAATCCAGGGCCGTGGCGCTGTTTTTATCAAGGCCATCAATGGCGACTACTTTAACGTGATGGGTCTGCCTGTGTATGGCACCAAGAAGTTACTGCAAAAGGTGATTGAGCTAGCCAACAACTCAAACGAGGGTGAGTCGGGCGGCGAGTCGCCATAAAAAAAAAAAAAAGTACTGTTGGGTTTGAGGAAATCTATAGCAGCTGTATCATTTTATCAACTGCTTCTATCGTATGCAATGATATGAAATCAAATGAAACAAACCATGTTGAGCGTTTTGCTTCCTTCTTATTTGCCAAATCAGCATTAGAGGACCCTGAGACTTTGGACCTTGTAATCTAATAAAAAAATTCTTATATAATGCGTTACGTAACGACATGAAGCAGTCACGTTTTTTGCACGCTTTTTTTCAAGCAGTCAAAGACGATAGCCAATCAGCAGCGGCGAGTAAATAAAAGCGAACAAGCCAATAAAAGCGCGCAAAAGCCTGGTGCTATCAAGAAGATAATAAAGGGTTAGGGCTTTTATTAAGCGGTCAGGAGCAAAAGTCAATTTCCTTACGGCCACTGCTAGTTTTCTCTAAACTGTGGTAAAAATTCTATGGAATTTTCGGAAAATGGCAGGGAAAAAAAAAATAAAAAATAAAAATGAAAAAAGGCACAAGAAAACCGAAACGCTGATTTACCGTGGTCACCGAGCTCTCACAACGCGAGAATTTTCAAGTCTCTTTTTGCTTTAAAAAGTTTTTGTTTTTTTTCTTCTTTCCTTTTCTTTTCCTCTTTTTCTTTTTTTTTTTTTTCTTTTCTTCATCCATATTCTGGAATCATACCTTACTATTCAGATTTAAAAATGGCTCTTTTCCCTACTGCTTCTTCCATCAAGGCGTCTTTCGACCCTAACGGTTCCCGCTCTTCTTCCTACTGGATTAACTCCACTCTCGACGACGCCAAGGACAAGGCTGTCGAGCTCTCCAAGGAGGCTGAGGCCGAGCTCAAGAAGGTCGGTCAGGCCATCAAGGCTGAGACCAAGGGCATTGAGCTCTACTCTCCCGAGTTCTACGCTGCCTGTACCGTTGGTGGTATTATTGGTATGTTTTAACTGCAGCAATTGCTGTTTAAAGCCCTTGTTTTTTTTTTGTTTTTTTGTATTTGAAAAGACCCATTCCAGCCAATCATGTTTCACGATGCTAACTTTTTTTTTCTTTCCCCCTACAGCTTGCGGTACTACCCACGCCGCTGTCACCCCCCTCGATCTCGTCAAGTGCCGCAGACAGGTCAACCCCGGCCTTTACTCTGGTAACTTCCAGGCCTGGAAGTCTATCATCTCTGCCGAGGGTGCCGGTGGTATCTTCACTGGTTTCGGTGCCACCCTTATTGGTTACTCTTTCCAGGGTGCCGGTAAGTACGGTTTCTACGAGCTCTTCAAGAAGCAGTACGCCGACATTGTTGGTGAGGAGAATGCCCACAAGTACAGAACTGTTCTCTACCTTGCTGCCTCTGCTTCCGCTGAGTTGATTGCTGACGTCCTTCTCTGCCCTTGGGAGGCCATTAAGGTCAAGACCCAGACCTCCATTCCTCCTTTCGCCTCCTCTGTCTTTGACGGTTACAAGAAGATCACTGCCGCTGAGGGCTTCGGTGCTCTCTACAAGGGTCTCTCTCCCCTTTGGGCCCGTCAGATCCCTTACACTATGGTTAAGTTTGCCTCTTTCGAGAAGACTGTCGAGATCATCTACTCCCAGCTCCCCAAGACCAAGGAGGAGTACTCTTTCCTTGCCCAGACCGGTGTCTCCTTCCTCGGTGGTTACATTGCCGGTATCTTCTGTGCCATTGTCTCCCACCCTGCTGATGTCATGGTCTCCAAGATCAACGCTGAGAAGCAGCCTGGTGAGTCCACTGGCCAGGCCGTTAGCCGTATCTACTCCAAGATTGGTTTCGGTGGTCTCTGGAACGGTCTCCCCGTCCGTATTGTCATGATCGGTACCCTCACTGGTCTCCAGTGGCTCATTTACGACTCTTTCAAGGGTTACGTTGGTCTCCCCACCACTGGTTCCAAGAAATAAATGTCTTGATAGTAGTTTATGTAATAAAATTAAACCCGAGCTATTTAATAATAATAAAAATAAAAATAAATAAAAAAAACGTAGGTTTCATTGGACACTGTAGGTGGTGTTGACAGCCGAGAATTGGGGTTTTAGAGTATTGTAAACTGCGTGAATTTTCATGTTCACTGATTGTATTAAAAAAAAAAAAAGGTTCAACATTTGTAGATTTAAGGCAGGCAGATAAGATAGTTTTCGTCAGTTTTTTTTTTTTTTTTTGCCATTAGTTCAAGGTTTTTACATCCGGCGAGTGTGTGCACCCATGGCCATACACCATACCCTATGATTATATCTTTTCCATACATAGGAAGTTTGAGTTTTTTTTTTTTTGTTTGTTTCTTGCCCGATTCTATTACTGTCGTCATAGTGGACAAGCTAAACTTGAAGTGCTTGTTCTCTCAACCAACCATAGCCCTTAAAAAAAGAAAAAATGACTTGGGAGATGTGACATAAACTCTACACAAAAACTTTATTTTTTGTTTGTTTTTTATTTCTTATAACTCATTCAAGAAAAAAAAATAATCCAATACCAACGTTATCTAAAACCCATTGATAGTTTGTTTATACTTTACAAACACACACACACCAGCAATACATAATCAAGACTCTCTTTTAAACCACCCAAGATGATGAACTCAGCAAGACGGCCCTTGGGCAACTTTTTTTTCAAGCAGACTTCGGTACTAGCTTCGAGCAGACCCGCCGCCGCCGCCAGAGCAGCTACGGCCACAGCGTCGTTTGGCTGGTTTGGCTTGGGGCTGCGGTTCAACAGCACTGCTACGCAGCCGGTTGAGGAGCAGGTCAAAGAGCTGATTGCCTCTAACAATGTTTTTGTCTTTAGCAAGAGGTGAGTATACAATCTCTCACTGGATATGCCTTTTGGGAAGCCGCAAAGAGTCCCTGACCCGTGTCACTGTCGGTAAATTTATTTTCATTTTAATGGGCATGTTTAAGCTAACTGGTTTCTCAAGTTATTGCAGGTACGTTCTACGCGAGCCACTGGCCACCAGCCGTGGTGATGGCAGCGACAGTTACCGAAGTACACCACATTATGATTAATAACAATAACTAACTATGGACGTTTTTTTTTTAAACCTCGATAGTTATTGTGGCCGCACCAAGAGTCTTCTTGACACGCTCGAGATTCCTTACAAAACGATTGAAATTGATGAACAAAGTGCGTATTTTCCAATTCCCCCGTCCTCCTTTTTATTCAATTTCTTATTTTTTATTTTATTTTATTTTTGTTTTTACCTGAGTCCTGCTACTCCAGATTTTTCATGGGGAAGGGGGCTTTGTGTGTGGGGTATACGATAATTTACCGTTTTCATGTTACTAACTTGTCTCTTCTTTGTGTGCTCAATGTAGAGAACGAATCGGCTCTCCAAAAGGAACTTTTCCGCCTGACCCAGCAGTCAACGGTGCCCAACATCTTTATTAATGGGCAGCACGTGGGTGGCAACTCGGACTTACAGGGGCTTCATCAAAAGGGTGAGCTTCTTGACCTTGTTTCCGGTGGTGGTGCTACCGAGCCCAGCGCCAATGTCTAACCCTCTTTCACCATCATTTTCTTGACCCTTGTCTAGGACTAAAGACGAAGGAAAACCTGAGGATTTCTTTATACTCTTGGTTATTGGGCTTGGGCATGCCCACCCCAAAAAAAACTTTTACAAGGCAGCTGCTTGTGAATTGCAAGAGATAAAAGAGTTTTTGATTGTCGACCCTCCTTGACTAGAGATAGATGAGTGCTCGTTGGGTTAATAATTTGCAGTTTCTTGGAACCAGTTGTAATAGTAATGATTATAAAAGAATCTTTCATGCAAAATTGAAATATCATTTACCTTGTAAATGGACTTAAACACCTGAACATTGTTATTAACGGAAACAAGCGTGTCACCTTCAAGATTTATGTAAAAAAGCGAAAAAAAAGACAATTCTACAAAAACACTGCCTATAAAAGGTGTGTACATGTGTGTGTTATATGGATCAGCGTCAACTTTTCAAGCCATTGCGGCTGTAGTGAAATAACTTTTTTTTTTTTTTCCAGTTACATATATCGTCACTCTTTATCAAGTGCACAACTTATATAGACAAAAGTTTTTTTTTCTTCCTCATAACAGCATCAACAGGCTCTTCTGCTCCTCTTCTTCTATTCTTTCCTTCCCCATGGCTATTTCCACACGTTGCTAAAAAGGTCGTCGTCGGCTGGCTTGATCCCCGCGGCAGCAGCGGAGCTGCTAGGGCCCGTGGACATGAAGTCGTCCCATTCCTCGTCATCGTCATTGGCAGCGCTGTTAATGCTAGTATGATTGCCGGGTGCAAGAGTGGCTGACGCGTTACCCCAGCCCTCGTTGTTCGTGGCCCAGGAGGCGGCAGCCGGGGCGGCAGGCTTTGTGTCCCAGGCAGAAAGGTTCCAGCCAGCAGCGCTGCTATTGTTATTGGCCGAAGCGTTAGTAGAGGCGGTCGCAGTGCTGCTCGTGGTAGTCCACGAGTCATGTGTCACCGAGGGGATGCTGCTTTTGGCACTGGGAGTAGCACTAGCCCCCATAGACCAGCCTGTGTTGGCATTAGAAGCTGTACTAAACAGTCCGTCAAAGGCATTGGCCGTGCTCTTGGTCGCAGACGCGGTTGTAGTGGTCTGAGTAGTAGTAGCGGGCGCGGCGCCAAGATTCAAATTGCCTGTGAGAAATGAGAGCGAGTCGAGTCCTTTACTCTTTTGAGTCCCGTTCACAGCGGGGCTCTGCTTGGGCGCAGTTGTCGATTGAAAGCTAGAAAATGGGTCAACAACGGGCTTGGGCGTAGTCGGGGATGAGCTGGCAAAGGCACCAAAGTCGCTGGATTTGAATGCGCCAAAAGTATCAGTGGGATTAGTCTGAGCTGGGGGAGAATTGACCTGTTGCGGCTGGATGGGAGTAGATGAGTAAAGAGAAAGGATTGATTTGGTGAGGTCGGGGCGGCTAGTGACAGGCGTCGCGGGTGCAGAAGCCCCCGCCGGCGCTGGCGAAGAAGCGCTAGGAGCGGAAGAAGTCGAAGCCACCGACGCGGTGCGCGAGTGCGAGGGCGCGGGGGCCGGCGCGTCAAAGTCAAGGCCAAGCAAATCAGCTGTCTGGGGCTTGGGAGCAGGCGGTCCTCTTGTCACAACAAAAGGTCTGGTGGCCGGTCTCACCTGCGGTTTCTCCATTCTGACGCGGCCACCAGAACCACTGATAACATTCTGCCGCTGCGTAGATGTGGTGGGCGCGGCCGAGAGGTCGGCGCCGCCCAGTAGATCCACAATAGGCGGTACTTGCCGACTTCTAGAACTGCTGCTAATGTTGTTGCCTCTTACTGTCGATGATGAAACAGAACCGCGGTTCTTGGGCGTTGTTGCAAGCCGGCGCTGCACCTCAGATAAGGGGACTGCGTCCTCTTCGGCTCTTTTGTTGGCCAGATTATCAAGCACGCTGGGATCCTCCGGTAGCCGATCAGCCAACACCCAACGTCTCATCTCATACTTTGTGCGAATGAAGTTGTCAATTTTGCTGTCGTCCGGCGCGTAGTTTGGCGGCAGCTTGGCTTCCCAGTACCTGACAAGATGGCGCGTTAGTAAAAAAAAAACAAAAAAAAAACAACCCCCTGATCTGCCACAGCTCCCCTAATTTTTACATCTCTGTACTTACAGGTTGGCCCGCTTGTTACCCCATTTGACAAGCATCTTGATCTGCTCATCAGACCAAGTATCAAGATCAATAGATCTCACTATTGCCAGCGTGGTTAGAAATAGGACTACTACTGAGTTATTGTATCACCAACTCACCTTTACTAATATGAACACCCATACTTCTGTGAATACCGGAACATCTGTAACAACTACATTAGCATGATCTCCCTATCGCACACACCATTGTCTCTCCTTACCTGATACAAAGAAACACGCCCAAACTCCAACTGGTCCAGCGCGGATGGCCGGAAGTTTTGCAATCCGCACAGAACTTGTTATCAGGCTCCTTAACCAGGGCCTTGAGCAGCTGTTGATTCTTTTCAAAAACAGAATTGGCGCCATTGCGACTGCCCCTACTGACGCTCATGGTCTGCCGTGAGCGATTGTAAGACATGGTGCCGTTGCTCTTGTAGATCGTCTATTTTTTTTTTTTTTATAGCTTTGTGTGACTGAAGAATTGGTCAATAAGACAGAGCTGCTCCTGAAGAAAAAAAGAAAAAAAAAAGGAAAAATTTCAGGGCAAAGCTGGTCAGTTTGCCTCTGCATCTGTACTTGTTTTGGAAAATGGCGCTGAGTTTATATGCACGCATAGCAGCCTCAACTACCTGCGGCTGGTGGTTTTAAGCTAGCGCCGAAAAAGCTGACTAAGCCGTACTGCAAGCTCACCTCAAATTTTCAGTTAATCAGTCGGACTCCGACCCGGCCCAGCATGTTCAACTCTTCTTTTGCCGACGAAATAAAAAACACACAAATATATCCACATCAGCAATGAGTGTCCCGAATGAAGATGAGGTTCTCATGAACCCGTTGTTAGCCAAACAGAAGGAGGAGGAGTACGTTCATCAGGTTTACGAGGAAATTGCTTCGCATTTCTCCCTCACCCGCTACAAGGTAAGCGTGAGCATCATTCCCCGCCCGGATCAGACACCAGACTAACAAGTGAATACCCAGCCCTGGCCAGTGGTCGAAAAGTTCTTGCTGGACCAAAAGCCTGGCAGCATTGGTCTTGATATTGGCTGCGGCAACGGCAAGTACATGTCCGTTAACAAAGACGTCTACATTGTTGGCTCCGACCACTCGTCCCAGCTGACGCAGATTGCTTTCAACAACCACGCTCAAAACCCCGAAACGCACGCTAACAACAAGCATGCTGATGCTATGGTTGCCGATGGACTCAATCTGCCATTTCTCCCCAACTTCTTTGACTTTGCAATCTCCATCGCCGTGATCCATCACTTCTCCACACCCGAGCGCCGCATCGAGTCCGTACGCCACATCCTAAACACGATCCGGCCCGGTGGTCGTGCTCTCATCTATGTCTGGGCCCTCGAGCAGGAGAACTCGCGCCGCGGCTACCACGAGGGTATGAACCAGGACGTCCTTGTCCCCTGGGTGCTGCAAAATAAACAGAAAAAGAAAAAGAAGCAGCCGCCTGTGCGCCGGAAAAAGAATGCTCTGGAGAGTGAAACTGAGCAGACATTACCAGAGGTGGGCCAAGAGCCTGAAAAGGAGGAGCAGCAGCAAGAGGATGAGAAGAAAGAGGAAGTGGTTAAGCAGCGTTACTACCATCTATACAAGAAGGGTGAACTTGAGGCCGACGTTGAAGTTGCCGGCGGTAAGGTAGTTGAGTCTGGATATTCCAGAGATAATTGGTATTCAATTATCACAAAGTAATTTTCTTATTTATTTGCGTGTATATATAGATTTCGTTGAAGTTTAGTATATTGTTATTTATAATGGCAGTGGCTTGATAATATCTCCAGCAAGCTCATCACATCCTAATTCTAGGAAGGCTTAAAAAAAAATCAGCAAAAAGAAATCTTCCCTGCCAGGGGTCGAACCTGGAATCTTTCGCTATGTAACCAAATGAAGTCGTAGGCGAACGCCTTGCCATTGGGCCACAAGGAACTTTCTTAAATAAATATAAATGATGTTTTACTGGAATCAAGGATTTAAAAAAACAAAATTTTAAGACCCCAATTTCAAAATTTGCACAGCGTTCTGAAATGACGTTAAAAGCACCCCGCCTTTGGATAACAATAAATTTATCAATTATTCAAAAGGACGACTGCTGATACGGCAGACGTCCTGGGATGACTTTAAAAACACCACGTCTTTGGATGACGCTAAACTCATCAATTATCCAAAAGGACAACTACTGATACTACAGCAAATGAGAATTACCAGCATCATTTTGAAAATCCATTTTTGATGCTTTTACTTTTTCTGTTGAAGAGATGAATCCAAGGTGGATCACGACAACAACAAAACGACAATTCTACGAAATGTCAAACGAAAAAAAAACAATTTTATAATATGGCATACTTAAAACTTAAATGAGAGACAGCTGAACAAGCTTGTCTAAATTTTAGCGACAAAGGTGAACCGAAACGACAGATCCAAATCCTAGCAACAAGACCGCACCATCCTCCAGAGGGTTCTTAAAGATGGTAAAATTTTTAGCAGATTACGTAACTCATTATTCAGGGTAATGCTTGAGTAGTGAGGCGGTTTGTTGAACACAGAAGATAGATAGAAAATACTTGGGTAACCCATTATCAATCCAGAACTACAATTTATTGCTGGTTTCTGGATATCGAGAGGTGAATGCCTCTCGAACAAACATATTGCCGTTAGGCCTTTTTCTTAGGAGTCCTTACAAACCCATTGTGGATTATCACTCTCCGACGAAATATATAAGGAATGGCGCATTCCCCGCTAAAAGGGTTATTTTTGTTGTATTAATGTCTTCTGTATATAATTTTTAAATAGTTATAAGGACAATAAACTGATTATATATATATCACTCTCCGACGTTTTTAACTTGAAAAAGACTTTTTTATTAGCAGGTCTGATACTGACGAACTAGTATTAGGACGAGAGTTCTCAGCAATCCGGGCAATGGTGAGGTGGACTTGGCAATTAAAGCGAAATCCTACGAAACGGAAATTAGCCGAACAGCGGTCTTCACGGAGTATGAGACATTGTCTATATGTATATTCAATTAGTAATTTGACAAATCCTGTTGAGAGATCTGACACATCAAGTTAGTAATTTATTTTATAAGTAATCTTGTTCAATATGCCTGTTGACCGGAAAAAAAATACTGCTACTACTACTACTACTACTACTACTACTACTACTACTACTACTACTACTACTACTACTACTACTACTACTACTACTACTACTACTACTACTACTACTACTACTACTACTACTACTACTACTACTACTACTACTACTACTAAAACATGCAAGACAGTGCTAGCCATTGAACGCTTGTGCTTGAAATACGCGCTGACGCCGCTTTTTTGCCAATCTGATAGAGACGGATAGTCTTGAAATTTATGTATTCTTAGTATGTCATTTGTGTTTGTAATTTTATTTGTAAGTATTTGATGTAAAGGCAACAAATTGATTATCTATCTATCTAATCGCGAGGTGTGGATGCTTTTTCAGTAAGTATAAGCATGTATGAGATCCGCACCAGGTTTGCTATTTGAGCATCGACAATGTAGTTTCAAGAGTCACTATCTGAAATCAGGCTGTAATCACAAAGAATATATTGTCTTTGAGAACAATCGCACGATAGTAAGTGGAGTCAAAGGTTTTAACCAGCCGCAGGCTGGCTATAGCGCTCTCGGAAAACATCTCAATATGAGTCCCACAACTGCTGGAAACAATTGAATATATTCTAACAAAACTTCGTGATGTGTATTAACTTGAGAAAATTTTCCAAAGCTTAATTTTTAGATTCTTTTTGTTGTATAGCCATTATGTTTTTTAATGATTTGTTATGCATCGTTGACATGGTTGCGTGTATTTTAAAGTGATGGTTGATTTTCCTATTCTTCATGATATGTTTGGATTTTTCCTTCCATAACTCCCAACCATTCAATTCTAATTTCTTCCACTGATTTTATCTTTCCGTTTCATTCCCAACCCTTCGAGTCTCCAACCTTAGCATTTACAACCACCAAAGATGAACACCACTAACGAAGAGCGACAAAATCGATATTCAAAAGAGCGCAAGGTTGGTGAGGGTACATACGCCGTTGTTTATGTTGGTAAGTAACCTTTCCATCACCACGCGATTCCTAGAACAATGGAAAACTGAGACATGAGATTTAGGCAAACAGCTTGACACCCAGAAGGCCATCGCCATCAAGATGATCAAGGTCGGTGAGTTCAAGGACGGCCTCGATATGTCAGCCATCCGCGAAATTAAGTTTTTACAGGAGCTTAGGCACCCGAATGTCATTGAGTTGATTGATGTATTTTCCACGCAGACAAATCTCAACATTGTGCTTGAGTTCCTGCCTGCAGACCTGGAAATGATCATTAAGGATAGAAGCGTCATCTTCACGCCGGCAGATATTAAGTCTTGGATGCTCATGACCCTTAGAGGCTTACATCACTGCCACCGGAACTTCATGCTACATCGAGTAAGTGCCATCATTTTCCGTGTTTAGGAAAAAAAGTAAAGGCAATACTAACAAATCTCTTACCAGGATTTGAAACCGAATAATCTGCTACTCTCACCTTCGGGACATCTGAAACTGGCTGATTTTGGTCTTGCCCGGAGCATGGCAGGCATCCGCGAAAGCATGACATCAAACGTTGTTACACGGTGGTACCGCGCGCCCGAGCTGCTTTACGGAGCCCGGCACTACACAGCAGCAGTTGACGTGTGGTCTGTTGGCATCATTTTTGCAGAGCTCATGTTGCGTACACCTTACCTTCCCGGAAAGAGCGACGCCGACCAGCTCGATATTACGTTCCGTGCTTTGGGCACGCCAAACGAAAAGATTTGGCCTGGCGTTACCTCGCTGCCAGGTTATGTCAGTACAAAGATCTACCCACAGCCGTCGCGCCAGGAACTACGCAACAGATTCATCGCTGCTACAGAAGATGCCCTGGAGCTTATGGAAGAACTCACCGTGCTAAATCCGGCACAGCGTATAGACACTACCCAAGCGCTCATGTCAGCCTATTTCACAACGGCGCCGCGACCGACAAAGCCTGAAATGCTACCAAAAAAGAAAGAAGAGGACCCGAACGCGGTAGAAGAGAAATACAAGGCAGAGATTCGAGACAGTATGATCCAAGCTACCCGTAAGGCTCGTTTAAACGCTTAAGGTGGCATTTATAACCGTCTATATTAATTTATTCATTACATGCACCATAGATAATCATTTTTTCTTTTATACCCATTTATTTCTTTATTTATTGGGTTTGCCGTTGTAAATATTGCTAACGTACTCACCAATCGCGAGCGAAGAGGTCAGACCGGGACTTTCAATGTTGAGAAGGTTAACGAAACCAGGGAAGCCTTCCTCTTCTCTAATGACAAAGTCTTGGAACTTGCTGCCATCAGATACGATCTTGGGTCTGATACCAGCAAAATCAGGCACAAAGGCAAAATGATCAAGACCAATCATGTACTGATTAACGGTCTCAATAGCCTTTTGCATGTTTTTTGAGTTGACCTTAAGGTCGTCAGCACTATTAACCCATTCGATATCGGGACCAAACTTGATCTGGCCGCCGAGATCAATAGTCAAGTGAGTGCCGAGAGAAGCATAGTCCGAAGGACATGGGTAAATCAAACGACTGACCTTGGGCGACGATGATTGATAGGCAAAGTAGTTCCCCTTTGCAAAATAGGCCTTGAGGTGTCTCTCTTCGGGCAAGAGCATGTTGGAGATGTTGGTGGAAAAGTGGCCGGCGGAGTTGATGACGTTTTCCGCCTCAATGGTAAAAACTTCGCCGTCAGCAGGTTTAATATGTATGGTATAGATCTTAAATTCCTTGTTGTATTCGAGACCAACCACAGCAGAGCTTAAAGCAATATCACCATTAAACTTTTGAATCTGCGATTCAGAGTAGCTGACCACAGAATGGGGGTCTACGATACCAGTAGAAGGCGAATTGAGAATAGCAGCGTTGGCTCTAACGGCAGGTTCTAACTCCCTAGCCTTTTCCAGCGGCACAAATTCGAGGGGGATATCGAGTCTCTTACCCTTGGCAAAAATACCCTCGAGATATTCTTCCTGTTTGGCGTCCTGGGCCACCACCCACTTGCCGCACCTTTGAAGGTCAATTGGATTCGTTTTAGCCAGCTCGTAGAGCATGTTTTTGCCCTTGATACAAAGCCGCTCTCTCAAAGAATCCTGCGCATAGTAAAGACCGGCGTGAATCACCCCAGAGTTTCTGGCACTCGTCTCGCTGCCGAGAAGGTCATGGCGCTCGAGCAAAAGCACAGAGCTGGCAACGTTGTTATTGCTTGCATCGGCTGCAATTCGCGCCGCTATCGCGGTTCCCACGACACCGCCGCCGATAACGACGTGTGAGTAGTCGGCTTGAACCGCCGGACTTGTCGAAAACAGCTTGACAAAGCTCGGCCGAGTATGGGACGCCAGTTTTATAATTGATCTCAACATGTCAATGCGTGCTAGTCTCTTCGTTTATACGCAAGATAAAGTTCACTATCAAGGATAAAAAGTACAGAAAGAGAAGGAAAAAAAATAAAATGATTTGTTGAAAAAAGCTTTTATTATACAGAGAAACCCAATATTTCTACTGGTGAAATCGAGGCAAAATTCTTGATTGCAAAAACGTCCATAGCCATAAACTACAAAAGTAAAAATAGACTTGTGTCTAAAGGCCTCCAAGAATGAGATATGAAATGAATATGATAGCTAAATTTCCCACGACGCGAGAGGTTGGCGAAATCCCTTTGGTTTCTATCTGGGGGCGCCAGACTTTTTGAGACAAACCAGTGGACGACCGTTTTCTAAACTATGGCAAATATTACTCAAGTCGCAGGTGAGAAGGCTTAGAAATCCCAACGACCCTTGGGGTTTTCCTCTGACGCTGCTTCCGTGCTTGCCAGAGTAGGGTTCTGCGACTGCAGCGCTTCCAAACCTAACCGTCGGCTCTTTTTGAAATGAGCAAGGGTGGCCTCGTCCGGGGTAAGCTTTTCAATATTTTCAAAAGCTTTGCGCGCAACATCGTATTTCTTCTGCTTGATTGAGACGTCGAAGAGACCGACAATGCTGTTAAAGTCGCCAATGCTGTTTCCCAGGTCAAACCATTCCACAGCAAGATCTGGCCGGTTGAAGTAGTTCATAAGAATAAAGCCCAGAGGTGCAAATGACTGCTTGAGGCCAAATCGGGCTGCCTGTTCTAGATGGTATCGCGCTCGGTCCTTATCTTCCTCCAGGATCTGCGAGAGGTAAAAATGACAGTCCATAACCTGATTGGGTTGTTCGGTCTCTGCTATTGCTAATTGAAAATAGAGCTTTGCCTGTTCAAGATCATAATTGTTGAACCGAATTACACCGATACTTCTCAGACATTCTACCTTGACACTGTTGAGCTCTTGTGAGAGATTGGCGTCCAAGCAGTCTTGATATAAATTTTCAGCTTTGCTGATATGACCATGTTTGTATGCAATATCTCCCTTGATTTTAAATGCCGGACCAAATTGGATTTCACACAGATCATCAAGCAGCTTGACAGCGTGCGATTTATCCTCTTCTAATGCCTTTTCGTCGTTCAACGTCCGTCCACAAAGTAACGTAATCGCCATATTGTCACCCATTTCCGCAGCTCTCTCAATCAAATTTGACTCTAGGAGTAGCGCCGTTTTGCTCAAGGCACCAGTCTTTTTTCTGTTTGCTTCAAGAATCGCTTTCAGCTGATATACCTCGTGCGCTTGTACACCAGCTGGCAGTGGTGTTTCTTCGTCACTCCAGCACGCTTCATATGTTTGAATGACCTTTTTATAAGACAAGTTGACTTTCTTTTCGTAAAGATACTGTCTGATGATTTTTTTCTTTGGCAGAACTTCATGGACTGATCTAGAAAGAAGTTAGCTCAACTAGTCGAAGAATATTTAAAAAAATTCTCAAACATACACTCCCGTGAGCTGACTAGAATGTCTAACAAGGCTTTTTCTCAAAGCCAACTGTTTTATGCTCCATTTTTTAGCTATTGACCTGTACATTTTGTTGATGGAAATTCTGATTTGGCAAGTGTGTCAAGGAAAAAAGAAAAAAGCAGTTGATCTGACTTGAGGTCTAATCATGTGATAAATACATTGATCTAAAACGGGTATTTTAAATAACGCGTTATACAAAAATTTTGAAACGCGAGAGATAAATTTTTTTAATATTTCTCTTTTAGTATTTACCTTGAATTTTTAAACCAGTCGCCTCCCCTTTTCTTGCTGAAATTTTTGTCCCTCTTTGCTGCCTCTGAACAATTAATTTTTTACCTTCATTTACTAATTATACGGTAACTACCATGTCTTTGAAAAGAAAGCTTGAGACTCCTGTGAAATCCAAGTCTATCACTTCGTTTTTTAAACCAGCCGAGGGACCTGCATCTAAGAAACGCGCCATCCCGAGTGCGCCCGTAAGCAAAGCCGTTATTCCTAAATTTGACAAGACCCAATGGATAGAGGGCCTCACGGCTGAACAGCGCCAATTGCTTGACTTAGAAATAACCACGCTACACGAATCATGGCTTGCGGTGCTTCATCAAGAGCTGGTCAAGCCCTACTTTCTCAATCTCAAGCGGTTCCTCGAGCAAGAAAAGAAAAGCAAACAAACTTTCTTTCCTTCTGAAAAGGATATCTACTCTTGGTCGCGCTTGACTCCATTAAACAATGTCAAGGTTGTTATTCTAGGCCAGGATCCATACCACAACTTCAACCAGGCCCATGGCCTCGCGTTCAGCGTCAACCCGCCGACCCCACCTCCACCTTCACTGAAAAATATGTATAAAACGCTTGCCATTGACTACCCAGACTTTGAGATTCCCAAAACTGGCTTGCTGACGCCATGGGCTGAGCAGGGTGTGCTAATGCTCAATACAGTACTCACTGTGCGCGCCCACAACGCCAATTCACATGCAAAGAAAGGCTGGGAAGAGTTCACCGAGAGGGCGCTGGCAGCGGTTCTTAAAGCGCGGCCTTCGGGTGTGTGTTTTCTGTCGTGGGGAACACCTGCGTTCAAGCGGATTGAAAAAATTAAGCCTGACACGAAAGTGCACCACATTCTAAAGTCCGTTCACCCCAGCCCGCTGAGTGCAGCTCGTGGCTTCTTTGCGTGCCAGCACTTCAAGAAGTCAAACGAATGGCTCTATACGACCTACGGCCCAGACGGAATCATTGATTGGGCTATTCAAAAGGGGAACGTGATTACGGAGATTGCAAAGCTAAAGGGAACAAGTAAAGAAGAAAAGGAGAATATGAACCCTGCTGACGAGGAGAAGAAAGAAGAATCAAAGGAATAAATTCCAGATAAAATTATATATATCTTGTTTTAAACAAATTATTTACAATAAACAATAACGTCTCCAACTCTACGCGAGTCTTCGTGAAAATAGGAGTTAAAAAACCGGGAACACTAATAACAACTTATGTTAGTAAATCAAAAAAAACAATAACAACAAAAAAAAAACAGCAAAAGAATTGTCCTCTACTTACCTCGTAGTATTTTGTCGACTTCAAATATGATTTGATTGTTGGCTCCAGCGCCTCAAAAAACACAAGATGCGAAGGCCAAGTATAAGTATAAGTCTTCTCGGATTGAGATTCATCGGTCAAGTCGAGTGGTGGGAAATTCACCGACAAGAACTCCACAGGGTTCTCATAGAACTGATCAGACACATCAATATAGGTTTCCCGTTCCTCCTTTGACATGTTAATAGGAGGTTCGCAAGTCAGAAACCATAGTGCGTTGGGCTGCTCTAGATCAGGTCGATGGAGATGACTTTGCCATGGCGTTGAGTGACATGGCATCAGGAAACCCACACTTTTGACGTTATCATTGTTGCGCAAATACTCCATAACATCTATGACACCCCGTTGGTGATAAGTATTAAAAAAGACAGCTACAATGATGTTCAACACGTACAAGCTGAAAAACACAGCTTTAGTTGTGTACTTGGCCAAACGGGGAAGAGGGTACAAAAAAGCACTCAGTGTTTTCAAATGAAAAAGCGGGAGAATGGGATACAAGAAACGGAACTCCTTGTGTCTCAGCGAAGAGTAGACAACAACAATAAACAAAATCAGGCTGGTGATCTGTGATCTGAAACCAGATCTGAAAAGTTCGATAACTGTAAAGGGCAAGTAACCAATAAGAAGCAACGGGATACCCTGAAACAAGTAGTAGTGCCAAGGAGAGGTTCCGTAAAAATGCGAAAGAGACTGCAAGAGATTAAACTCCAGAAACTTAATAATAGGAAAAACGGGCTGACCGTAATAGAGGCAATCAATGCCAAAGTTTATACCGAAAACAACTCCAACGACCGCCAGAGCAAGGAACGCAGCCTTGAAACGATTTGGTGAGCGAACCAACAGTAGTAATCCGAGAAAAAGCCATATCAGTGCGTTTGTTGGCCTGAACACACATGAGGCGCTGGCAATCAGCAACGCGAGAGTATACTGCTTCCAGACGATGAGCTTAGGGTTCCAGGGCCAGTAAGCGAGGCCCACCGTCGTTAAGACCATTTCAAGCGAATTCGAAAACGCACGAACCGAAACATAAAAGTTGAAACCAGAGCCGACTGTAATAAAACCAGCCCACCAGAGCACGTCTTTTGTGTGGTCCTTACCGTACAGACGCACTGCGAGCATGCAGAAGTAGAAATCGCCAATGGCAGCAATGACGGCCTGCACGACTTTCGGGACCCACACAATTGCGTCCGGTGAAGAAACACCAAAAACATTTGAAGCAAGCCAATAAAAGGCAGCAAAGATCAGTGGGTGCGCCGCACTACGCAGGCCTTCCCGCCACTCCCAGGTGAGATATCCATATCCATACACGAGGTTGTGGGCGGGCTCAAGAGACTGCCAGTACTCATCGGGTTGAAAAAAGGTGCGAGAGAGAAATGCGTTGCAAAGGCGAAACACCACAAAGCCGAAAAACAGCGTAGGCGGGACAACGTTGGAGAAGGAAACGCTGGATGACATCAAAGAGGGGGTGGTTGGTCTTGAAGTCGCGACATTCCCTCAAAAGTGTAAATGGGAGTTGGGGATATGCTGGCCATTTTTACGTCATCAGTGAACTTCCCTCATCGCTTTGTCTTTTGAAATGTCTCGCGGTTTCCTGATTTCTCCTTCCCTCCTCTTTATTCCAAGTCAAAATGTTCTTCTCCAAACTTGGCAAGGGGAAAAGCGACAAGAACAAAACGCCCTCCGCGTCGTCTGCGATACCGGCGACCGGTTCGCAGATTCGCATTCGCAAAGTTAAGGTTGTTTCCAAAACTGCAACGCCATCCGTCTCTAGATCAGGCTCGACTACACCCAAGCATGGCCGCGAAGATGGCGCACGGGCAGCGGTCGCCACGTCCAATAATACTTTGCAGAAGCGGCGCAAGAAGAAGACTCCGGACCTTGCGCAGTTTAATCGTGTTATTATCTCCAATTCTGAAACCGATGACAGTGCATGGGAGGCCGAATTCAACAAGCGGGTTTCGTCAACGTCCGCCACTCCGCCAGTCGAAACAGACAAACGCGTGATCTACAAACAGGACTACGAGACCGCAGAAATTATCGAGTCAAAACAGCTGATGGCTTTTGCTGAATACAAACCTTGTTTTAAAACTGAACCGAATTTAGAGTACAAACTAGCAGCGCCGTGTTCCGATAAGATGGAGAAGTACTATGCCTATAGACCTAAACAAGAAGACGAGTACAATCCGGTGATAGAAACGGAACTGATTATGGACATGGTGGCCCGGAGCTTTGTTCCACCTAGATATACAAACGAGATTAAGCACCCTTCGTTGGGCGACTGCATCGTGCGCCGGTACAGGCGCGCGCTCAAGCAAGACGACCCAGGAAAGTTTGTCGCAAGTGTTATGGAGTACAACAAATTGATAAACGAGCTCCGGGAGCGGGGCGAGATTAGGGAACATCTCCAGCAAATGACACAGCTGCCTCTGCACATCTCGCGGTCGCTACTAAACCAGGTGTACTCCCGAGTTGTGTCGCCGCGGGCAAACGATCTGCGGGAATACGAGGCGTTTTCGAACAACGTGTACGGCGAGCTTTTACCGGAGTTCATAACACGGCTATTTCACGAGACGAAACTAACTTCAGACTCGGTCTTTATAGACCTTGGATCCGGAGTGGGCAACTGCACTCTACAAGCGGCACTTGAGATTGGCTGCGAGAGCTGGGGCTGTGAAATGATGAAAACGGCGTCAGAATTGGCGGCCCAACAGAAGCATGAACTAGAGGAGCGAGTCAAACTGTACGGCTTGAATATTGGTGAAATCCAGCTGCGATCAGCCAGTTTCGTGCACAACGATGAGATCCAAAAGGCTGTTTCTCGCGCCGATGTGGTGCTGGTGAATAACTATGCTTTTGATGGTAAGCTGAACAGCCATCTGATTGATATGTTTCTGGATTTAAAGGATGGGTGCCGGATTGTCTCGTTGAAGTCGTTTGTCCCACCGGGACACGTTATATCCGAGCACAATATCGAATCCCCATTGAACATTCTTTCAGTAGAAAAAAAGGAGTTCCCGTCCGGTAGTGTTAGCTGGACAAGCACTCCCGGACCGTACTACTTGTCCGTAGTTGACCGGTCGCTGCTGCAAAAGTACTTTGAGGGCCGCGGTCGACGCCGTCATTAATTAAAATGGTTTTGCTTAGTCTTTTCTAGACTTTTTTTTTTTTATCATAATAATGTTAATAGACCTTTGGGATGAGTGTAGTGAACAAAAATTGACAAGTAAACATACCTCTGAAGAAATGCATTGGCGTCGTTCATCCGCTCGGCCTCGTCGGCGGCCTTCTGCATCCAACGATTGACAAGGGCCTCGTTCTCTTCCTGCAGTTTAGCAGCTTTTTTCTCAGCCAAGTTCATATGGATTTCTTGGACCAGCATATCGTCTTTGAGCCTCTGGGCTTTGAGTGCATTGGCTTCGGAGGACTCTTTGTATTGCTTGAGCAGCTCGGCGGCCTTAATGACCTCGGCCTCCAGCTGCTTAATACTGTATGGCATTAGATGGGGAATAATGTGCAAAGAAGATATAAAAACACATACTATTTTGTGGCGTCGGTCTGTTCGAGTGAAAACGATTCGACCCGCCTTGTCAGCGTAGTTATCTCATCTTTTTTGTTGGCCAAATCGGCCTGTAAGGAGGCGCACTGATTAGCCTGGTCTTGCCTGCTGTATTGTCAGTACAATCACTAATAACCGCCAGCACATACGAGTAATCCTTACGGTGAATTTTTAACAAGCCGCATTTCAGCATCAATGGCTCGCTGCGATACCAGGTGAACTAAAAATTGTTAGTACTGCGAGCAGCTATATCAGTGGGAAAGTATAAAACGTAACGTACAGGAGTCAATTATAGGTTTGAGTCTTTTTTCGCTCTCATCGCGCTCTTGAAGCCGCTCACTGAGTGTAACAGTCCAGTCTTCCATGTTGCCGGGGTTTGTTCTAAGTAGCAATGGCTGTAGTGTGTAGGAGTTATTGCGGTCGTCGTGGGAAAAGACGTAAAGATTTGGAGTCTCAACTTGGGTGAGCTGGGACGGAACCCTCAGAAATAAAGAAATTTTATTTGCCCAGATCTCGCTTTCCGTCTTCAACCCTTTTGATCTGGTGTGCCGGACCCTTTTGCTAACAACCAAAATGCTGAGATCTCTCGTCAGATTACACGCCTCTAGCGCACTGACAAAAAGCTTTGTTATTAGCAGACTGGCATGCGCACCGGCCTCCTTTGGTCGTGTGCAGTTTGCCCGCAACAACTCGGGTTAGTATTAACTCCCGCGCTAACGCTGCTAAATTCCGGCCGCTAACAGAGACCAAAACAGACTACGCTGGCCTCCATCCTATGCTGCGCGAGCGCGCTGAGCAACTGAGTGCTGAGCACGAAAATTTAGCAAAGCAGCTCAGCTCTGCGGAAGAATATGACCAAGAAAAGGCTACTAAACTGTCCAAGCTGGGCGGCATCGTTGTCGAACTCGAAGAGTACAAAAATGCCGAGATTGAATACGAGGAACTGAAGACAATGATGAGCGACCCGCAACTTAAGGAAGAGGCCGAAGAGGAGTTTATCTCGACAAAAGAAAAGCTGGAGAAGCTGGCGCTCGACCTGCAGGGCAAGATTCTTCCCAGTAACCCGTTCTTAGACAAGGCAACTTTGTTGGAGATGCGCCCCGGAGTTGGCGGCTCCGAGGCCATGATATTCACGCAAGATCTGATGGAAATGTACCAGAACTACGCATCAAAGAAGCGGTGGCCTAACCAAGTGATCTCTATTACGCACAATCCCGCCGGCGGCATCACCGAGGCCATCCTGAGTATTGACTACCCAGGATCATACGAGCGCCTGCAGTTTGAAGGCGGCGTGCACCGTGTGCAGCGTGTGCCGGCCACCGAGAGCAAAGGCCGCGTGCATACATCGACGGCTGCGGTAGTAGTGCTCCCGCAGATGACAGAGGATTCTTCCGGCAACACGGACGAAGCAGAGCGAAGTTTTGCGCCCAGCGAGGTTCGTGTTGATGTCATGCGTGCGCGCGGCGCTGGTGGTCAGCACGTCAATACAACGGACTCTGCTGTGCGTCTGACCCATATACCCACGGGCATTGTTGTTGCAATGCAGGACGAGCGTTCGCAGCACAAAAACAAGGCTAAGGCGTTCATGGTGCTGCGAGCGCGCTTGGCGGAGCTTGAGCGGGTACAAAAAGTTGCTGAGGAGAAGAGCAAACGTACAGCCCAGGTCACAACCACGCTGCGCTCGGACAAGATCCGGACATATAACTACGTGCAAAACCGCATCACTGATCACCGTTGCAGTTTTACCTCGTACCACTTGGAGGAGGTGGTTTCGGGAAGCGAGCCTTCACGGTTTGATGAGATAGTCGACGCGATGGACAAATTTAGCAAGACAGAGACGATCAAGGAACTGATTGACGGCGCGTCGGAGTAGACGGGGCCTTTATATAGAGAATTTGGCCGAAATCTTCTGTCTGTCTTCAATGCTTTTTGTCATTGCCTCAGTGTTGACTGTAAATAGACGTTGTACATAAAATTTGACGCTACTTAAATACCAAGTTTCAAGCTATAAAGCTTTTTGATTCTTGAAAGAGTTCAAGTGTGTCTGCATTTCTACATTTCAATTTTCACAACTACAATCCAATTAAGAGAAACAATAGACCTTTACTAAAATGAGTACAGATACACCTCGTTCCGTGAAAAAAAATTTCAAAGAGTGTGATACTAGCAACCGTGATAGTTGCAGCGAAATCAATGGCGACTACGACGAATCTAGTGAGGGCGTGCAAGATTCGCCATTTGAGCTCACTCTGCAAAGCCTGCTGGCAGGGCCTCTGGATACCACGATATGGCGGCTGAAGGGCGTGCGGGACTCACAAGTGGCACTGACAACGCAACTTAACTTGCTCATGACGGCGCTTGCAACATATCGCAACGAGACGCGGCCAATCAAGCTGAATGAGACAGTTGAGCAGATCAAAGACGGAAAGAAGCGGCTACAAGCCATCAACACTACACTTGCCGTGGTTGAGAGCAGGATCCGGCGCATTCGAGACCGACTGGTGGCAGACCAACAGCAGGCTATGGAGAGCTCACCACGTCGGGTGCTGGGGTGAAAAGACATGTGAGGTTGTTTGAAGCGTGCCCATGATTGTAGATTTTGTTGTCGTAGTCTGAAGCTGCACACTGGTCTCACATTTCCTTTCAGAGAATAACCCCAAATGGCAATTACTATTTCTTAAACATCATATTCTTCACGTTGATTCTTATGCTGCCGACACCTTAAAGGTTTAAGGTCAAGAGAAAAAAGGATTGTTTACTCCTAGCTTGAGCAGATTGTCAGCTCTCCTGCCCTGAAAAATTAATTGTTGATGCTTTTTTTTTTTTTTTTTTTTTTTTTTTTTTTTTTTTTTTTTTTTTTTTTTTTTTTTTTTTTTTTTTTTTTTTTTTTTTTTTTTTTTTTTTTTTTTTTTTTTTTTTTTTTTTTTTTTTTTCTTGTTCGAATCTTTCTTCCCCAGTTTCAATTCCCTCGTTGACCACCTCATTCTTTTACAATGGAGCTCCTAGAGATCCAATCAAAATCTTTTCTTATCAAATGGGTCACAGTCTCCGAGACCTCCACGGTGGCGTGGCAGCTTAAGCCTACCAAGAAATCGATGTACGTACGACCCTTCCCTCTCCATCGACTACTGCTAACTCTGTCACTAGAAATTTTGGCTTTTTTCAGAAGCTTGACGACGCTGTCACGGTCTCCACTGACCATGACTTTTCGTCTTCTACGGCGATGAAACGCAGGTCAAGCGTTGGCACGACTAGCGAACCCATTGAAGAGAAGCTGAAAAAAAGCGGTCTGAATCGCGTTGACTGGCATGGCAAGTGTAACCCCGACGAGCTTTTAAGGGGATCCTACGACGTTGTGCAGGGCGGCACATATGCCTTTGTTTTTGACAACACGTTTTCCAAAAACACGTCAAAGACCATTTACTTTAGCCAGCGCATTACTACCGGTGATTCCGCAAGCACAAGTGTGGCTGCTGCCTCGACTGCTCCTACCACTAAGGACGTTGTTGCTTCCACGTCACGCTCGCTGCCCACCTGCATAAGCGATGGCCGACACTTGAGCGGCGTGCTGCTCAAGAAACGACGCAAGAAGCTCCAAGGCTACGCTCGACGGTTATTTGCCCTCGACTACAAATACGGCACTCTCAACTACTATACATCTGAGAATTCATCAATTCTGCGTGGCTCAATGCCAATTAAGCTCAGCGCTGTGTCAGTGCGAGAGAAAACCAAAGAGATTTTCATTGACTCTGGCATGGAGGTGTGGAATCTGAGAGCGCTCAATGACACAGATTTGAAAACGTGGGTGGCCGCCCTCGAGGTCGCACGCCTGGGCGCATCTGTTATTGCTCAACACAATCCCAAGGACTATGCGCACCAACTGCTCAACAACATTCCAGCCAGCGAAATTTCAAACCGGTTATCAACTCTACTCACCAGCACCCCGATTACCAATGATGCGGTGGTCAAGTCGCGCGCGGCCGCCAACGCCTCTAAAGACACTTCTGACCCCCTTGCGAAACCGATTTGGAACGACCTGAGCCAGGCAATTGAGACGATTGAGAATATTGCTACAAAAGCTTCAAACTATTCATCCAACCAGTTGCAGGTGCCACCATCTAACAGCGCACCGCCATTACTTGACAAGACTACAAACATCAGCCAGGAGAAACTTGCTGCTAGCGTCGACCCTCTCGACCGCGAAGTTGACCTTTCCCGTCGCAAATCATTTTGGCGCCGCCGGACTTCGCGGCATGCCAGCACAATGTCGGGAGTCGCGCCTGACGCAGATGCAGAAAGCGCACCAGAAAGTAGTGGTGTTGATCGCGCTTTATTAAAAGGTGTATCTTCCAACACGGTATTGATGGAGATTGCCGCCGATCTGTACACAGTAGCCCAGCAGCTGAAAACGGTATTGCAAAAGACCAAAGAAAGCATCCCTCTTTCCAAAAAACCGTCGTTTGATGCATCTAGTATTTTTTCGGAGGAGTTTTTCGACGCCGAGGAGCAAGGTATTATGTATCTTGATCCCGACGAAGAATTTAGCGAAGAGGAGGAGCTGCAGCTCGTTGAGTCTCGATCCACCAGCGATGGCGAGGAGGAGGTCGCCGATGTGCTTCCACAAATTTCCCGCATTGCTGACGATAAGGCTGCAGCTGCCTCGGGTGGCGATTACAAAAATGACTTATATCCGCTTACTGTTCTCACCAACGCCCCCAAACGCCGCAACACTGTGGCTATGGCGGTGGCTGATCCCCCAAATTTCTTGACTCTGATTAGAAAGAACGTGGGCAAGGACCTGTCAACAATTGCCATGCCCGTGACTGCCAACGAACCAATCACCATCCTGCAAAGATTTGCCGAAATGTTTGAGTCCACTTCGCTCATTGACACAGGTCTTACGTTCCCCAAGGGATCCGCCGAGCGGATAATGTACATTGCCACATTTGGAGCTGTCTTTTCGGCGTCCAACCGGATCAAGGACCGGTCCGGCCGCAAGCCGTTCAACCCGCTACTGGGCGAAACATTTGAGCTGGTCCGTAAAGAACAAGGCATGCGATTAATCGCGGAAAAGGTTAGCCATCGCCCGCCAATCATGGCCATCCAGGCTGAGGCAGAAGGGTGGTCAATTCAGTATGCGCCCAGTCCGCATCAAAAGATCTGGGGCAAGTCCGTTGAACTCAACAACAAGGGAACCCTTCGGCTAACTATCAATGGTACCGGCGAGGTGTACGAGTGGGAACAGCCCACAACGTTTATGCGCAACATTATTGCTGGTGAAAAGTACACTGAGCCCGTGGGCAAGTTGACCGTTGTGTGCTCAAATGGCTGGCGTGTTGTCTATGAGTACAAGGCCGGCGGCATGTTTTCTGGCCGTAGCGAGGACATGTCTGCCAAGGTGTACTCGCCAGATAATAAGGAATGCGCGGGCTACGAACTAGAGGGTAAATGGACTGCCAGTGTCTCGATGAAGACCCCCAGCACCAGCAAGACCGAGATCTGGACCGTGGGGCCTTTGGTTGAAAACCACCACAAGCGGTTTGGATTCACGCAATTTGCTGCCAACCTCAACGAGATCACCGAGGTTGAGCGCGACAAGATGGCACCAACGGACTCGCGCCTGCGCCCGGACCAAGACGCCTATGAGCGTGGCGACGTCGACGAGGCTCAGGAGCTCAAGCTTGAACTCGAGCAGCGCCAGCGAGACCGGCGCACTGAGCTTGAAACCAGTGACAAGGAGTACCGGCCCGTATTTTTTGAAAAGCAAGCTGGCGGCGCCGCTGACGATGACAACTGGGTGCTGAAACATGGGCCCAACGGTTACTGGGAACGCCGCAAACGCGGCGACTGGAGTGGGCTTATAGATATTTTTAACACATAAACCGGGGAGATTTTTTTTTTAAAAAATAAAAAAAAACTGGAGTCTTATCATTAATTAGAAGAATCAGAAGTGGTATTTTTTTTTGTGTTTAAAGATCTTTTTTTTTTATATTGTTATGCTCAAGATGTTGAATCTTTTTATGGTTGTGTTAGGAAAAAAAATCATTATACTTAAAAAGAAGACAACAAAAAAATTCGTGAAGGTTTATTTTTTTTTTTTAAAAAAAGGATTAATCATGCTCATGCTTGCGAGAGTTTTCAGCGTTTTCTAGGTGGTTTATTCGAAAGATGGCAGCAACCATAATGGCGGCGCCAAGGTAGTAGGCGAAGCTATCATGGTGCGAATTGAGTGCCATGTCACCAGCAATGGCCAGCGGGATGGTGGCCGAAAGTCCCACAGTGACGACAAGTGGCGAAGTCATGAGCATGGCCAGGGCCCAGCAAAAATCTGAAATAATGGTCGTAGCGGCGTTGGCGAGCACAATCACCCACACGTGCAGAGACCCGGGCAGCTCAAACTTCTCGACTCCAAGGTAGTTGAAAAGGGCAATTACGGGCCAGAGCAAAATAATGTTGAAAAGGCCCACAAACCCGAAAAATAGGTACATGTTGATGCGCGATTCGTTGTCGCCAATGCATACTTTGAGCAGCGTCGTATAGAGCCCGTAGACCACAGCGCTGAGCAACGCCATGAAGTTACCAAGCCATGCTTTGCTGTAGGTCACGGTATCATTGGCGTCGTCGCTGGTCGCCGCGGTGCTCACAGTGATGAGGTATAGGCCGACAATCGAAACTACAAGCGCAAGCACTTTTTGAGTTGTGATTGTCTCGACCCGGAACAAGGCACCAATAATAAGGGTAAAAAAAGACGACGTTGATAATAGAATCGTCGAGTTGGAAACGGAGGTGTACGAAAGGCACGCGTTAGAGAGCAGGTTGGCAAGGAACCATAGGATGCAAAACTGGGACGAGAAGATGGCTGTCTCGCGCACGGTGAACTGGCGCGTGTTTTCCGCAGCAGCAGCAGCAGCGGCGTCAGCTTCCAGAACGTTTTGCACTATATCCTCTGAGCTAGACGAGTTGGGCGTTAGCAGGCCCTCGCGCTCGCCAGTCCCGTTCTCCTTGAGGCTGATGACATTGGGCACAAAGTGCGGCAGGTTGCTGCTACTACTATTGCTAGTGCTGGTGCTGGTTCCATTTTCCTCAGCACTGCTGTCCAGATCATTTCTCGCGTGCTGATGCTTGGCGGTCGACGCCGACCTGTTAACATAGCGAAATAGCGTGGGTAAGAGATAGACGGTGAAGGTGCCCGTGTTGAGATACGTGACAAAATACGGCTTGCGGTATTCCTCAGACTCAAAGATGCTATTGATTAGGAATCCGGATGCTACCCACAGCATGACCACCACGGCCAACAGGATGAGCCCAAGCGTCCAGCGGCTCCGGGCATTGCGCTTGAGTGGCAGCGACTGGGTCATTACAATAAATATACTGAAAGGAAACTGGTCTATTAATGCAAGAGTTAATACAAGAAGCAGCCAGGAACAAGGTCTCAAGTGCCGTTCAAAAGGAAAAGAAAATACAGAAAAACAAGGTAAAAGAAAGAGAGAAAAAAAAAAAAAAAAGATTAAATTCAAGAAAATGAAATGAAAGAGCCAGACGAAAAGGCACGCACCGTGTAAACCTGGAGGGCTTTGTGAATCATCGATAATATATAATTATACAAATATACAACTGTATCTTTTTAAACGTATATAAAAATTTTCTTATGGCGCTGATAAGAGTCACGTGAGATAAACTCATTGAAAACACCCCCAACGTTCATTTTATTACTTTTCTAGGTAAATATCCGCAAACATTCCACTTTGGGATTAAAGTGTCACTGGCTGAGCCACAATGACTCGTCCAACCGAAATGAAGTACCGACAATGAGCTCATATTCATGAATGGTCGGGTAAGGGGGAACATGATAAATGTGAACACATTTATAACTACAACACTGATTTTTCGACTAGTTTGATTAATCATGCCCATGAGAGAACAAATAAGATTATTATAAACGCAAGTGCATTTTAATTCATAGATTATCGAATGCGTTTTTAACTCTCTGCCCGCCTAGTGCCCTTAAATATATATAAAAAATGAAAAGTAAGATTATTCATTTATCGAAACCTCTTTAATCAAATATGCCACAATATAGGCTCAGAGGTAGCTGCCTGTCAGTGGCTCGGTTTTCTAACGTACTCACCGTCATAGTTTGTGAGAGGTTCAAATTTTTTTTTTCTCGACACAAGAAATTTGTAACAAATTATTAAAAATATTGATTCGACCCAGGATCGAACTGGGGACGTTCTGCGTGTTAAGCAGATGCCATGACCAACTAGACCATCGAACCAATTTATTTAATTGTAAACAATCAGCCCGAGCTTCGGACTTATGCTTGTTTTTAACCCTTAAGTCATATGGTAGCTAACCTGTCTGTGATTTAAAAAAGATGATGGTAAAATGACGATGACTTTGAGTGAAAAACGTGAGTATCTATGGTCCAAGCTTTTGCCTACAAAAGTTAGGACAGCCAGCCAACCGCCGGCAGTTTATGATGATAACAGATGGCCTACACTAACCGAAAATGAAATAGCTTACGCAATAGCAGACTTACCGAATAAGAAGGCGCCTGGGCCCGATTGTGTTACGGGGAGTATTTTAAAAATGGCATGGAAG
>JAJMRT010000157.1:0-41712 GCA_030558065.1 Geotrichum phurueaensis
TTGGGGGGGGGGGGGGGGTTTTTGTTGCTGTCAGGTCTTGACATATCGTAAATGTGGGTAATTAGGATAGTGGGGGATAGATATATAAATAATAATAAAAAACGACTCTTATAACCTAGTAACAACTACTCTGTTTCTTCGCCAAGTTGATTTCTATCAATTATCATAAATCTCACAAAAAATAAAAGAAATATTTTGTGTCGCAAAGCTGTAATCTCTATGACTGGTTTATCCTAGGGAAATGTTTTTTTTGCTAGGGCAATATCCATGATTTGGTAGCTCCCGGTTCATAAAGTCGGGACAACTGGCATATCGCAAGAAGCCACATAGCCGGCGGGAGCGTGTGCACCAGAACCCAGTACACATGCAAAGCATTTGTTTTCTCACCTAACAAGCAAAAAAAAAAAACCCCCAGTGGTTACAGAATTTTCAAGCCGGCCACAAGCCCCGTTGAGCCGTCCTTCATAACTGACGCGCGGCCACGGCGCACAAGCACATCCACAACCTGTAGCAGCACGGCCGGGTGCAGCCCGCGAAACTCCTGGCTCTGCACAGCTTCTCCCGAGACTAACTCGTATAACGTAAAGACTGAACCATTCTGCCCCGTTTCGTCGACCCAATCGGTGATCAAAGTTGCCCATTCCTGGGGCCGCCGCCAGTAGACAATAATTCCGCTTTTGGCAGCGGCGAGATTGGTTTTGCCACTGGATTTCTGCTGTTGTTTTTGATGCTCTTGTTCGTACCGCGCATAAGCACGCTCGTATGCATTATCTTCTTCATCCTCTTCGCCCGCAGTTTCGTTGGAATTGGTGTCATCATCCAACAGCTTCTTATCAATCTCGCCATCCACCCACATTGCTGATCCATTTGACACCATATACTCGAAAATCTCTCGCAACACTTCTTCCTTCAAAGTTCGGTTAATTTTTTCATTCCTAAAAAGCAGTTCCCCTTTAGTTTCATTGTTACTGCTCTTGTCACTACTACTTGTTTCCGCTGGAATTTTTAAGTCAAGGGTGAATATCCGGTAGTACCGGCAATAAGCAAGGATCAGTTCCGCCCAGTTTAACAGCTGCGCATGCCACGTGCGATCGTTTACTTGGCGCGTGAAAAACGGCGGGTAGTTATAAATCTTTGGAAACGGGAACGGAGCCAGTGCTGCCAATGTGGTTGTTGAGGTTGGCGTCGTCATGCTTTTCTTGTCGGGTATCTAGTTTCAGTGATCTCGAATGCAGGAAAAAGAGGGGGCTGGAAACAGCAATTGAAAAAGAGAGTATTAAGTTTTATTGCTCGATGCGTCTAATGAAGCTTGGTTATAAAAGGTAGGTATAATAAGTCAATTGGGTCAGGAAATTTAGAACTGTAGGAACGAAGTAAAATTGCTTGAAATTGGGTTTAGATACACTGCAGGATAGTTTTCTGGAGACGTAAAGATTTCGTGTGCAGGGCAACAATTCTTTTCTGACAAAGCGTGTGGTAATACATTAGGTAATTTATATTTAACATTTATAGTACTTCTGACTTGAAGGGTTGGAAATATGATTAATTCACAATTGATGGATAATCAATTTATTGTTCCTTAGACTAAATAGTTAAAAAATGAAATTACAAAACAAAATGGCATAAAAAATAGATATAAATTTGAAAAATAAATTGATTCTATGAGACTGGCATAGTAGCGGTTTCAGCGCGCGTTCCGAGTTCAAGCATTCGATAACGCTGAATTTTCCATGAATAATCTCATGTATTGAGGAAAACCTGCGATACATAACATCAAGTAGACTAATACCAAAGATTGACACTCGTTCAAACCTTAGCAAGACACTCTAATGAAGCAAACCATTAGCACACAAAGCTACATGCAAAGTGCTTTTCAGCTTTTGCAAAGCTTGGTGAAACCTCTTATCGCAATCATACTTTAGTTACTTCCACGATAGATATTTACTCCAATACTTGTCACCACCGATACCATCCCATGTGCTTGATTCTGGCAACCAAACTTTCATGGTCGCCCTCTGCGAGCTTGGTGTGGTTGAAATTTTTTAACACAAGATTTCTCGGAGTTATAGCTCGAATACCTTTGATGGCAAATCGGTCACAATTTGTTGTTGTTGTTTTTTTTTTTGCTCGTCTGTCCACTAGCAGATTTTTGGCGTTCCATTGCATTGCCTCAACCTACACAGACCTGAATGCTCCTGAAATACTAGTACTCGGGTTGACTGGAAATTGTCGTTCTTTTCTTTTAACCAGCAAGAGACCTTCTTATAAAAGGCAATTTATTCAATACAATAGTAGGTTTTGGAACGTGATAATTTGCAATGTTTTTTTTTTTTTTTTTTTTTTTTTTTCACAATTCCAGCACTAATAGTATTATTATAGTAGTATAATTTTGTCGTAGTAGTAGAAGTAGTATATTCTTTTTCAGCCAACCGGCATATTGTACCATATTATTTATGAAATAAATCACTAACTAGATGTGCCAAATCTCGCAACAGGACTTGCCAAATTGCTAATTGGATATGCTTATAGAAAGTATCTCATACTTCGTGAAGACCGCTGTTTGACTAATTTCCGTTTTGTAAGCTTTCGTTATAATTGCCAATTTCTCTTCACCATTGCCCGGATTGACTGAGAATTTTTTTCCTGTTACTAGTTTATCGGTATCAGGCGTTTTAATTTGTCATAAAGTGTTTTGGATTTATCTCTTTTTTTCAACAAAAAAGATAAAAACACCAAAGATGGAATCTTCAGAGTGAGGGTGGTAATGCTAGTTCACTGCCGTATCATTTATTGTACGTTAGGATAAATGATAAGTTTATTGTCATTCAAAGATGTGGTACTTTTAAAGTCATCCCAGGACAATCAACCTCGAATTCATTTCTTCAACAGAAAAGATGAAAACTTCAAGGATAGAAACTTCAAAATGTAGGTGGTAATGCTCATTCGCTGCCGTATCATAAATTGTCCTTTTAGATAAATGATGAGTTTATCGTCATCCAAAGACGTGGTGCTTTTAACGTCATCCCAGGACATCTGTCGTATGATGTATCGTCCTTTTGGATAAATGATGAGTTTATCGTCATTCAAAGAAGGGGTGCTTTTAACATCATCCCAGGACAAAGTACTAGTCGCGCCAAAATGCGACAAAAATTGGTTTTAAAGCAAACTTGCACTCTTGTAGGTTTGTAAAATTCTTTAATTATATTAAAGGGCGTCTGGTGTAGTTGGTTATCACACTCGCTTAGCATGTGAGAGGTCCCCGGTTCAATTCCGGTGTCGTCCAAGGTTTTTGATTTTGCTTCAAACCTTTTTTTTTTTTTTTTTTTCTTGGGGTCCATGAACCCTGTGTATCACAATTAAAACAATCTATTTATAAAAAATACAATTCTAACAATTGTTTTCTGTTTCAATTGGCTTATATGTTTCTAAATATAGATGAATACTTTGTTGATTGACTCGATCATGCTTGCTTTTCATATCATTTTTTTTCCTAGTGTTAATACAACAAAGTCAATAGTCTTTCATACTCTAACATTGATTCACAATTTCATTTAATGATATGTATGTATATATGATCAGTTTATTATCCTTATAACTATTCAAAAATTATACACAGAAAACATTAATACAACAAAAATAAACCTCTCAGCAAGGAATGCGCCATTCACTAGATATTTCATTCACTTCGATGGCACCGAATTTTCCATGAACTTGGTCCATGTGTCAAGGGAAACCCGACATGATTGTCACATCAGTGCATTATGTTGAGTGGGAGGGCAAGCCGGTAAGACCTTGGCAGGCTATGCTGTTAAGCTGACCATCAGTTATTTAATGATATTTTACGTCATATGATTTTATTATCTACTCACAAATTTTGATTGAAAAAACTTGAGCAGCCACGAGAGCCATTTGGAAGAAAACTGATTATTTGTTTTGGCCAACTAATCAGAGTAAAAATTGGTACTAGTAGCTGTAGCCAATGCCATTAAGGACTATTGATTATTAGACTAAACTTGAAAACGCTAGCAGTAGAAAAAAAAAAGCCCAAATATATATAATAGAAGCATAAAAATAGTAGAATAAAAATAACTATACATAGTTGGAATACCATTTTTGCTAGTCTCCTTATACAGCTATTTTTTGTCCGGCCTTAGCTCTTGCGCGGATTAATCTTGAGAAGCTACAGCCCTCTGAATTTTACTACCCTCATACTGCTTTGATGGCATCAGTTTCAGGAATTTGTAAACAGCGCATCAAGTACCTAAAAGATTTATGATAACGTCACTGCTGGTTGTAGGCGGCTTGGTCTAAGTGCAACTATAAGCAAAAGAAACTTGGATGATGGAGATTTCTTAGCAAATTTTTCTCCGGAGTTTAGATGAGCGGCTAGAAGTTGAGAGTCTTGACGAAAAGACTGTCAGCCGTTCTTTGGCCCACAATCGCGCACAGCAATCTCGGAAGGAAAAAAAAAAAAGCCTGGCTCAAAATAGCCACTTGTACATACACATAAACACAACAGAAGTAGAATCTCTGGTTCCCTGTCCTTGGATACGCGCATACACAAGGTCGTTGGTGCCTGTAAACCGTTTTTTTTTTTTTAAGACATCCCTGTCATTGAACTTAAAAGCATGTCATAGGACATCACATCAACGGCTAGTCAGGCACGCGAATTTGGTCAATTCAATTTATATGTATATAGATCAAAATGGACAAGTGTTCTAATAAAACAACTTCATTTATTTTACTTGTAACAAGATAATTCAAATTTACTAAAAGAAAGAAATACTTTATGCTGTATAAAGTTTTAAATTTGCAGAAAACTGAGGGGTTTAACAGCAGCAGATAGTACTGCTTTAAATCGCCTCAAAGCTGACAAAGACAAGATCATAACCATTAAATTCGTACAAGATACGGTCAGTTCTCTTGTATCCGTCAATGCCAGCCGTTTTCTTGGGCATGCCTGCTTTTGTCGGAGCGCCTGTAGCCTCAAAAAAGGTAAAGGAAAACTTTCCCGGGTGGAAAATGGCAACAACACGTGCCAACACTTCGAGGTTGGTCATGCCGTACTTAGCTGCCGGCACATTTGTCTCAAAGGAAGCGTAGGAACATTGCGCCTCGGGCGTCACATGGATGGTAAAGTAGTGATCGTTATCGACAATTGCATTGCACGAGTAGCCGCAAGGCGTAAAACCAAACGAGTCAATAGTCTGCGCCACACCAGGATAGATTTTGTCAATCTTGGCGTATTTAGTGACAAGAAAGCCTAGTTCGTGGCCAGGGTCGTTACCAGCCTCGGTGGATCCCGACGAAATCGACTCAGAGTCATCGCCGCAGAAATCGGTCTCGCGATTGAACTTTTCAGCCCCGGGCAAGCGGTTGGTGAAAAACTGCGCAGCGTGCTGCGGCGAAAGTTGCGTCATGAGCACCTCCATGGTTTCATCTTGAAAAGCACAGTCAACGTGAGAGGGGACATGTTCAAACGCCGGATCGGTAGTGTAAAGGTGCCAATGGTCCGCGCGCAAGTTGCCGACAAGGTAAGAGCCGCCGTTGTCAAAGACGCCGTTGAGATACTTGACCTCGTCGTCCCAAGATCCGTGTGGGTGCAGCTGCATTTCCGGAAACATGAACGACTTGCGCGAGTAAAAAACGCGCCAAGGCTGCTTGTCTGTAAAACCGGCATAATGCGCTGCGAGCTCGAGGATCTTGGGAATACCAATAAGCGTCGTGGTGGTACCGCAGGTCTTGAGGATAAGCTTGTGCTGGAAAACAAACATGGAAGATTCAGAAAGCAAGTAGGCATCCATTTCGGGAGATGACAAAGTGGAAAGAACCTTGCACTTGACAATATCAAGCATCTCCTCCCACTCGGCACGGGGCACAGAGCGCAAGCCGTCGGGGGGTCCGTTAGAGGGAAGGAGATCCTTGTCAGGAGCAAACCAAATTTCAAGAAGCTTTTCGGGGCCCTCAAAGGCATTGGTGACGTCAAGTTCCACGGAAAGTTCGTGGTTGACAAACTTGGTCACGTCGTCGTGATGGTTATTCTTAGGAGAATCAATAATCATGGTGATATGGGATTGAACCAATAAGCTGGGGTGGAGGATAGATTGGAAAAAAAAAATTGAATATATGAAATGGACTGACTGGAAAATAGACGATAAAAAAAAAAATGTCAGTAGTACCTAAACAGCAGTATTAAGTGTCTTTCTGACCGCAAAGGGCACAAAAACTGCTATCTAGATGGAGGGGGTTGGGGCTGGGAGAGGATGTTGGATAATTTTCTACTCTTGCAATAACAAAAGTAAAGGATTCACGTTTTTTATGGGTGGGAGTCGTGTTATCTGGGTTTAGCTCTGTTGATGAAGCGCCGGAGAAGCTCTTTGTCCATACGACGAAGAAGGGTCTGTTGGTATTTAATAAACCAAAGTAGGGCCGAAAGATTGTTGTTTCCCAGACTGGAGAGGAAAGAACAATACCCTATTCAGTGAAAGAGGTTTGAGAACGGTTCTGAGAAGAGAGAACCAAGCAAGGCCTTAGGAAGAAAAAGAAAAAAACTAGTGCTTTTCGAAACACTTGAAGAGAGCAAGAAAAAAAAAAAGGAATAGACTATCTAAGGGTGTCGCGGGTGCTTTAGACGTTGTTGTTTGGACGAGGAAAGAAAAAAAAAATTTTTCAGGAAAGAAGTCAGTCAGAGGAGGTTTTTAAAAAAAAAAAATATTGAAATTTTCATTATTTCTGGGCGCTGCTGTTTCTTTCTGTTTCTGACAAGTGAAAAATTAGCAGCAATTGCCAAACACCACCAGACAACCGCACACCTTGCAGGAAACCTTCTCTCTGATCCGCTTTACCCAGCTGCTACGGTATTTTGTTGTAGGTTAAAAGTGACTGTGAACGACCATTTACAGTATCTTTTAGGAATGGCAGGCGCACGCTTTCTGCACTGTTTTTCATGCAAATGAAGCAGCCAGTCGTCCCTTGACTTTCTAGTCTGCTAAGTGCGGTTTACAGGATAAATCACCGTTTGCGGGGTTAAAACAACCAAACTGATAAAATTATCTGCATAAAAAATATGAAAATTTTATACAAAAAAAAAATAAATAAATAAATAAAAATAAATAAATAAAAATAAATAAAAATAAATAAAAATAAATAAAAATAAATAAAAATAAATAAAAATAAATAAAAATAAATAAAAATAAATAAAAATAAATAAAAAC
Source organism: Geotrichum phurueaensis (assembly GCA_030558065.1). Taxonomy (NCBI): domain Eukaryota; kingdom Fungi; phylum Ascomycota; class Dipodascomycetes; order Dipodascales; family Dipodascaceae; genus Geotrichum; species Geotrichum phurueaensis. The sequence continues at coordinate 7,215 of JAJMRT010000157.1, forward strand.
TTTGGCTTTTCGTACCGTCAAAATATGGGCGTAATGCTGTTTGGCTCAAACAGCACTATAAAACCTTACGCACTGTCCTGGTTTTATCACAATCGCCTTGAGTGGCACACCCAGAATCATGGCTTTCAACAATTGAAGAGACTGTTGATTACACGGTGCAAATGCCTTTTCTATCTCTTCTATTCCAACTGATACGATCCTGATTCAATCAAATAGAAATGTAGGCTAGGATAGCTATTTTTTTGTATTTTCTATTAGGTTTATTCACGTTACATGAAGCTACAAATATCATATGTTGACTGTGGATGAAGCCGAAATAATCCTGGAAAAAGTTACCTTTCTTGCAAACGAAAGAAGGGATAAGCCGGTGATTAAAACAGTCGTTCTCTCTTCTGCGCTTCGCAACGACCTCCCACTACAAAGTTCTACCTTAACTATACCACGAGGCCATCATGGCCAGAGTATCTCTCTAAAAAAATTAGAAAAAAAACAATGGCGTAGAGCGCACGGTACTGCTTAGCAAGTAGATGCCAAATAACCCAGCAAAACGCGGAGTAGTGAGGCACCCTCAAGATCAGCAAACGTCGTATAGAAGGGGAGGGGGCGTCGAAAAATGCGCAGTTTGTAAATTGGAGAGGAAAAAAAAAAAAAAAAAAAAAAAGGAAGGAAAGGGATAATTATCATTTGTGAAATTTTTTTTATGGGAGGTACATCGCTCCCAAGCAGGGTAAAAATTTATGTGTCAACAAATTAGGGCTAAAGAAATCCACGATAAAACACGGTCCACAAAAGCTCCAGGTAATAACCAAGCCATAAAAAAAAAGGGAGCAAGTAACATTTTTAATGGTTAAATGTCTGATGATTTGTTAAAAGACTTGCAGTTATTGTGTTTGATTCATCAAATTTAAGATGAATAGGATTTGTCTAGACTCAACAACAAAGATTTTGTATTTGTGTCCAGAGTTTCAAATGTTCAATGTTGTGTGTCTTTCAATTAAGTCCTACATGTTGTCTTATTTTGAATGTGAGACAGTATTATCAAAACAACAAAAGTTGATCTAACAAGAAAATTCTTTGAAATTGACATTGAATTACCAGCCAGGAATCAATGGAACTTGAAAATACTGAGAATTATCTTGTCTTTGAGCCTTTTAACATTCTCAATGTTATTAGCTACATCTATCACTAGTCCGATATTCGCTGGCCAGATTTCCTTAAGACGTGTAAACTGGCTCCGATATACTGACACAAGCTTCAGGTATTGCAACTATCAATATCTGAACCCTTACTTATTTGGGTTCAAAAAAATAATAGAGCTATTGTCATTATTATAATTAAGGATTCACAAATTTAACAAGCCAAAGTTGCAGAATGTCCCTGTAGAAGAAAAAAAGTTTAGCATTTAAGATGTTTTTTTTTTGGCAACTTTGTGGAAATCATGAGCAGTTGAGTATCTAACGCTCCTGAAGAAAACTACTACCAGCCTCAGTTAATCATTGAAACTTTGGCTATATTAGCTGCTTTAAGACCCTAAAAGTTTGGTATCTGCTAAATCGTGTCAAAACTTGATCTAAGGTATTTCTGATAAAAGTAAAAAAAAAAACTGGGTCTGCCATAGATAAACAATTTCAACTTGTCGTATTAATTAAAGCGTTGATCCGTGTAACAGAAACATGAGTTGAAAAAAAATAAACTGCTAAAAAATAATGATTATGTGCGCAAAGGGTTATCACTTGGTGGATGATGGTGATCTAAACAGACAACACGTAGTCTTGACTGTGAATTATGAATATCAAATCGAAAAAAAACGAAGAAAAAGTAACATTTTTGGCCTGAAAGGTATTAGTGAATAGAACTGTCATTATGCCTTTTCTTAAAAAATACGTTCAATTTTTTTTTGTTAATTTTTGATTCAACGTTTTTTGGTTGATATGGAAGTAAGAGAAGACTGGTCACAGTTCACTACGTTGCGGCCAAAGTTTTGCTTTACTCCTATACGTTCACTTTTTAAATGAACTAAAAGAAAAAAAAAACCTTGAGCCAGCGCAAAATATTCAACCAAAAAATTGAAAACTCACGAATTGGCGCCGTGGCTTTCACTAATGCTAGACGTACTAGATTCAAGGTGCCGGAAGCGCGCGAATTCTTCAATAAGTGTAGCCACTGATGAGAGATCGTGTGTGGTATGACCAGACATTTGTAACTCGCTAAAAGTCATGAATAAAGATAGAAAATCTCTTGAAAAAACTTTTAAACAATGCAATTGCTGGTACCATTCATCTTTATATCTTTTGAGAGCGCTTCTGCACGACAACCAGTTGACACGCGCATTGATGACGATAATAACTTGCGTGCGGGCCCTTGGTAAAGCCCATAGTCACGTGTATGTCACGGGACTTAGTCCGAGTTCGGCTGAGCTTTTTTTTGTTTGCTGACCAAAGCAATACCATACTGCTTACACAACTTTAAGTGTATTTATTACCTAATCCCCCACACTTTTTTGGCTCTCTAAATACATTGGTGCTGATTGGCCAGCACCTACCGGCATTTTTAATTCTAATTTTTTCTCGTCCATCGAAGTTTTTCTGACTTCTCCTCTCCTCCAGCCCACAAACAACAACCAACACCCATAACTATTCTACATCGTCATGCTTGCCCAACGCCTTCTTGCCACCTCCGCCAGAGGTACGTTCTCTGTCATTTTTTTTTACTGCGATTGACTGCTAACTTCCTCAGCTGCCGCTAGAGCCTCGACTCGCCGCTCCACCGCCTTCCTCGGTCTCTGCAGGTAAGTCCCAACATACAGGGTCCCATGCGCGTATCGCAGGACCATCACGCTTTGCTATACTCGTTCTAACTTTCGTAGACCAATCTCCACCGTCTCGACCACTGACGCCGAGGCTCTTGAGGTTTTGAAGAAGCAGCGCGCCAACAGACCCATCTCTCCCCATCTCACCATCTACAAGCCTGAAATCACCATGATCCTTTCTGGTCTTCACCGTATCACTGGTGTCGCTTTGGGCGGTGCCTTCTACCTCTTTGCTCTGAGTTACGTTGCTCTGCCTGCTTTTGGTTACACTGTTGACGCTGCCAGCATGGCCGCTGCCTTTGGCTCCCTGCCCCTCGCTTTCAAGATTGCCATCAAGACCATCGCTGCTGCGCCCTTCAGTCTTCACTTCTGGAACGGCTTCAGACATTTGCTGTGGGATTCTGCCCGGGAGCTCACCGTCAAGGGTGTTTGGAGAACCGGTTATGCTGTCATTGGCCTGAGTGCCGTCTCCACCCTGGCTCTTGCCATTGCCTTCTAAGTGCCGTGTGCCAGTTTTGTTGTGTTGTTTGTTTAGCATTAGTATATAAAAAAGATAATTTGAAAAGTTGCCTGCTCCGTTTGTCTTTGGTTCCGTCCGGCGCCGCTGCTGTTGTTGGATAATTCTCCTGCGCAACAAGGCTGCCGGCCTGCAGATTTGCAGTTCGCAGTTGTCTCGGAATATGTGGGTCGCTGCACAAAACACAACCAAAAAAAGTAAATTCCTGAAACCGTGGGCATTTTCACCTTCTCCTTCACTCCCTCTCCTCCCTTTTTTTTTTTTTTTTTTAATACCTGTGACATCCCCTTTTATATTTCCATACTCTAATTGTATTTACTTTCATGTCATACTACGAAGAGAAGCCGTTTTCGTCTGCCGCCAAAAACGTTCTCGAGTGGGACGTTGATAGCGTAGCGCGTTGGGTCAGTACACTTGGCCTAAGCAAATACGCCGGTCACTTTCAAGGTAGTCATGACTCTCTTTTCTCTACACGGCTCTATATCTGCTGCGTTTGCAGCTGGAGTTGTTTAAATAGCATTGGTAACTAACTGTAGTTCTCTAGATAATAATATCACCGGCGACGTGCTGGTATATCTTAACCAGCGTGATCTGGGAGAGATCGGCATTCACTCCGTGGGCCACCGACTGCGGATACTCAAGGCCATCTACACCATAATAACGGACCAGAATCTTGATATTAGGGACCACTATGTGCCTCCAAGTGAGTTATCATGTCTGCTAGCCACCGGCCAGAAGTCAATTTCCTATCACTTTGAGTAAACCGCTAACCTCTTTTCTACCCCCTTTAGCCGTTTTAGAGAGCCAGACTCGAGACCTCACAGCCAACCTCAACCAGATTATAAAATCATTTGAGACCCGCGACGAGCGCATGTCGCTGGATGAACACGAGATCCGCAAGCTTGGTGAAAGTTTTTCCAAGCTGCGCGAGGACCTTTTGCCCATTTACCGCATTGTCAAGGAATCTAAGCCGCTGCCGACCCCTGACCACTACACCCGCTCAACCACACCTCCCGTGCCATCGCCCACATACGCCACGTCGCAGGTCATTCGAAAGGTCTCGTCCAAGAAAACGCTGCATTCGCAGCAGCAGCAACCGCCGTCATCGCAGCAAGTCCAGCAGCAGCAGCAACCACACTCACCAAAGCGGAACTCGCAGGACTGGCTAGACAGCTCCTTTTACAACGTCTCGAGCTCTAACGTCTCCATCATGTCAAAAGACTCTGCCGCTACTATATCGACTTCCGCCATGTCCTCGCGGTCAACGCCGACGCTCACAGGAACCTCGCAACGTGGCGTGGTCGGCAGCTCCAGCCGCGCGCCCAGCAATAGCGCAGCCTCCATCAATAACAGCAGCAGCAGCATCCCGACCAGCAGCAGCTCTGTAAGCCTCAACGTGCCTGTCGGGGGCTCGATGCATTCAGACCCTATTAAAGATTTTAACATTTCGCCAGACGTCCCGTGCTACAAGATCCTACCTCAAATTGCGCGGCGGCATAAGGTACGTGGTGACTGGCGCGGCGTGGGCCTAGTGGTATGCTATGACGACCAAGAACGTATGATTGGACTAGAGGAGAAACCGCTGGCGATATACAAGGAGTTGCAGCGTGAGGGCAAGAATCCTATTTTCATGATTCGTGAGGATAACGGACTCAAGACAGACTCGGGCTTTGTAGTGAACGGTACGCCGGGCGGCCTGCTATAGAAACAACCAAAAAAAAAAAAAAATTGTATTTGAATACATGAGAACGTAATAACATAATAATAACGAAAGATTAATGAACAAAAAAATAAATTAACATGCGTAAAGAAAAGAATGCCTCGAGCGACTACGTGAATCCAGGCGGCGCGATCGGCGGGCGATTCGGGATGCTGGCGAGATTGTTTCGCAGCGCGGCAGTCTGATAATTGTTTTTCTTGGCCTGTTCTGCCAGCATACGCTCGGCCTCGTCGCCGTGCCGCTCACCCTTGCCGTCGCGCTTAAAAGCGTAGTTGACGGTGACCTGCTTGCCCATAATCCACTGTCCGTTCATGAGCTCGAGCGCGCGGTCCGAGTCGTTAAAACTGTCAAAGGCAATGAAGCCAAATCCCTTGGATTTCCCCGTCTCGGCATCGCGCGTGACCTTAACGCTGCCGGACACGGGATTAAAACTGCTGAATGCGTCGCCTAACACTGTTTCGTCGGCCATGGGGTCAAGGTTGCCAATAAAAAGCTCGGCGCCCGTGCCGACGGTGCGCTGCTGTTTGTCGAGAAGCGCCTTATTGACGCGGAGCGGCTTGCCAAAAAGCCGCACCTGGTTCATAATAAGCGAAGCATACTCAGCGTCACGATCCGTCATAAACTCAACAAAGCCGTAGCCCTGGTGCACTTGGTTAACGCGGTCCTTGGGCAGGTTGATGGTGCGGATCGGGCCAGCTTGCAGCATGAGCTCGTAGATGAGCTCCTCGGTAGCCTGCTCGTCAATGTTGCCGACGTAGACAGTAGCCTCTTGATTACGGTCTGCCATAATTCTTTGTATGTGTGTCTGTGTGGTTGTAGTAAGCTGGAAGCGGGTAGGGCAATGCCGGTTGTTATGAGGATGATCCGGCCAGGTACCAAGATTGACGGGGCAAGGCAGCCGGTTTTTCTGGTGGAAGGTGGATAATGCGAGAACTGGGCAAGGGTAGTTTGTAAAGTCCCAACGTGAAATTTTTTATTTTTTTTTTTAAATTTTTTTTGGGCTTCAGACGACCCTTCACCATCTCAGAACTCACAGGAACACCAGGAATACCAGTACTGCCCACCAGGACTGCCACCCCCCTTCTGTAGACTCTGTATATTACCCCCATTGATTACTCCCCAGAAGAATGGCGAGAACTAGATCTAAGAGTGTGTCCAAGAAAGACACCGTGCGCAAGGTCGCTGAGCCCGAGGTGGTCGAGGTTGACGTCAGCGACGCGTCTGACGTGCAGCCCGCGGCCAGCTTCAGCAAGAAGCGCGCAAATGACGAAGATGCCAGCGACAACGAGGAGCTCGACAATGCTGATCAGCTTAGCATTCCCAGCCTTGTGGTGAGCGACGACGAGGACGATGAAGACGACGAAGAGTCCACTGAGGGTGCTGACAAGGCCGCCGCTGACAGCGACTTTGATAGCGAGGCCGAGCGTGAGGACCGCGAGCTTGAGAAACTGCTGGGTGAAGAAGCCTCAGATGCCGAATTTTCCTCTGAAGAAGACAGCGACGGTCAAGTGACATACATTAAGGGTGCTGACGGCAAGCCCCGCCCGATCTACCCCGAGATCATCCCCGTGTACGACAGCGACGACACTGATCAAGAGGACAACAACACCATTGGTAACGTGCCTCTTTCTGCCTACGACCAATTTCCTCACATTGGCTACAACATTGATGGAAAGCGCATCATGCGGCCCGCTACCGGCAGCGCCCTCGACGCGCTGCTCGACAGCATTGATCTGCCCGAGGGCTGGACTGGCTTGCTCGACAAGGAGACCGGCGGCAGTCTCAACCTGACCAAGGAAGAGCTTGAACTCATTAAGCGTATTCAAAAGGGTGAGAACCCCGATGACGCTGTCAACCCCTACGAGGACTACGTCGACTGGTTTTCCGGCGAACTGCAAGTCACTCCCGTCACCGCAGCGCCCGAGCCCAAGCGCCGCTTTGTGCCCTCGAAGCATGAGGCCAAGCGTGTCATGAAGCTTGTCCGCGCCATCCGCGAGGGCCGAATTGTGCCCAACAAGCCTAAGAAGACGGAGGAGGAAGAGGAAGCCGAGCAGATGTTTGATATCTGGGCCGACAACCTGCCCGAGGGCACCGACCACGTCATGAATCTACGGGCACCCAAGCTTCCTCCTCCTACTAACGAGGAGTCATACAACCCGCCTGAGGAATACTTGCCCGACGACAAGGAACGCGAGGACTGGGAAAAGACCGAAATTGAGGACCGCGAACGCAACTTCCTTCCCAAAAAGTACCCGTCTCTGCGCCAGGTACCCGGTTATAGCGAGGGTATTCGCGAGCGGTTTGAGCGATCGCTTGATCTTTATCTGGCGCCGCGTGTGCGTCGTGCTAAGCTCAACATTGATCCTGACAGTCTTATTCCCGAGCTGCCGTCGCCCAAGGACTTGCGTCCCTTCCCCATCAAGTGCTCGACCATTTTCAAGGGCCACCGTGGCCGGGTCCGCGCCGTTAGCATTGACCCTTCTGGACAGTTTTTGGCCACTGGTGGTGACGACGGCACTGTCCGCGTGTGGGAGCTGCTTACAGGCCGTGAGTTGTGGCGGTTGAACGTTGTCAAGGGTGATTCGCATGCTGACGACGAGAAGGATCTTGAGGATAGCGATAGTGACGCTGAGCGCGATCGCAGCGAGGACGACCACGTCGATTCGGTGCAATGGAACCCTAACGCCGATACCGGCTTGCTGGCCGTGGCCGCTGGCGAGAACGTCTACCTGCTGGTGCCGCCGGTGTTTGACACTGAGGTTGAAAACCGTGGCCGCGAGCTCATCGAGGCAGGCTGGGGTTACGCCTCCAAGGAGACCAACGGCAAGGTCAAGTCCGATGCGGCTGACCTTGATGCCAGCAAAGAGGAAGGCGCCGATATTGAGGACGACGACGAAGATGACGAGCCCTTCGTTAAGAAGAAGATTGTTGCCAGCTGGACCAAAGCCGGTGCCAAACTTGCTGACAATGGTGTCGGTGTCATTGTGCGCTGCAAGAAGACAATCAAGAAACTAAGCTGGCACCGCCGCGGTGACTACTTCCTGACAGTGTCACCAGCCGCGCAGAACACGGCCGTGCTTGTGCACCAGCTCTCCAAGCACAACTCACAGTCACCATTCCGCAAGTCCAAGGGTATTGTGCAGGATGCCCTTTTCCACCCCTTCCGGCCGCATCTCTATGTGGCTACCCAGCGGTACATTCGCGTTTACGATCTTGCGGCGCAGGTGCTGGCCAAGAAGCTGCAGCCTGGTGTCAGATGGATTTCCGGCATTGACATCCACCCGCAGGGTGACAATGTGCTGGCGTCCTCTTACGACAAGCGGGTTATTTGGCACGATCTCGACCTCTCGAGCAAGCCTTACAAGACGCTGCGCTACCACGAGAAGGCCGTGCGCGCCGTGCGATTCCACAAGTCGCTGCCACTCTTTGTCAGTGCCAGTGATGATGGCCTCATTAACGTTTTCCACGGCAGCGTCTATGACGATCTCATGAAGAACCCGCTGCTGGTGCCGCTGAAGAAGCTGCAGGGCCACAGCGTTGTCAACAGTCTTGGTGTCCTGGACGTGGCGTGGCACAGCAAGGAGGCCTGGCTTGTCTCCGCTGGTGCCGACGGCACTGCGCGGCTCTGGACCGCGTAACCGCGCGGATGGTATACTTATATATTGTTAATAGATGTTAGTTTTTTGATTACGAGTACAATTCATTTAAGCAACAGAGTCTAAGTGAACAACTCATTCATGCAGCAGGGATTATGTGATTATTCATACAAAAGGGAAAACATACGGAAATTTTCATAGGTCATTACAAATAGTTATATCGTTAGACAGGTTAGATGTCACGATAGCCGAGCACCTTCCACTGCTCCACAGGGCCCTCACAGTCAACTAGCGCGAGCCGCCCACCGGTCCAGCCAATGCCCTTTTCGGCATAATTGTCGCCAAAGACATCACGCAAGCGCGTATCAATCGTTTGCTGCACAGCCTCATCAATAGGGTAAATACCCGAGTACACCAGCGACACGTGCGGGTCATACTCGTTGCGTACCCACTTGGAAGCCCGCTGCGCTGCCTCCTGTACCAGCACTTCGTTCTGCTCTGGCGAAATGGAATTGGGGCCGGCGGCAGCGGTGCTCGACGGCGCCTGGCCATTTGCCGGCCGGTTTGACTCGGCCCACGTCTGCTCTTGGCGTAGCCGCTGCTGCAGCTCGGGCAAGTAGACAAACTCCTCGCGTGAAATGAGGGCCAGTGACAGCAGTTCGGGCCGCCGCTGGGCTTGAAAGTAGACCTTTTTGAAGAATTGCGTGCCATTGAAGACAATTCCCGTAACAATGACGTCAAGATGGTCAACGGAGGCCGCGGCGGCACGGGCGCGGTCGAGGATGGAGGCAACGTGGCGCTGCGTGTTCTGGCGCGAGACGGCGATATTGGACGTGATGGTGATGTGGGGCGCGAACCCGGGCGCGTCGTGGAAAAGAGGCTTAAGGCCGTTGATGGTGGACGTGAGCGCGTCACCAAGCAGGGAGTTGGGCGGCGGCATGAGCCACAAGGAGACGCCAATGTAAGAGTTCTTGCTCATGGCCGATTGATGGTGATGATGGGGGAATGATGCCGGACGAAAACGCGCAGGAACTGTCAAAGTCGCGCAGCGGCCAAAACGATAAGAAGGGATAAAAGATTGCTGGGCCAGGCCGTGCTGACACGTGCGGGGATGTGAAGTTGCGACGGCCCATAATGTACGCTGGTATGCGGCGCACTAGCGCGGCACTGATGCGGTAGTCTGTTAGGCAACGGGGCGATACCAGTGCGCCCCAAACTAAGCGTTCCTGGGGCATACTGGCACCATTTTTCGTTGGGACTTTTTTTTTTTTTTTTTCACAAGCTAAAGACTCATTTTGCTGCCGTCTCGAAAATTTTTTTTTTTTTTTTTTTTACACAGATCGCACCGACCCTTAAAAACCCTCCCGGATCCTTTTTCCGTCCGCTCTTTCTTTTCGCCGCCACGCTCCTCTTCACCCCTGAAGCAGTCCAACACCCACCTATTAAACGCACTAATGTCTACCAACGATACCGTTTCTGATTACGAGCAGGTTAAGCAGACGCTCAAGCAGCTCGGCCTTGAGTCTTGGTCCATCTCGCCGCCAACCGCCGCCAACGGCACCACCAGCAGCTTAGACGCTGCCGCTGCTGCTCTACCAGTCAAGGAGCTTTCAAACTCGCAGTCTACCACTGTTGCCAGCACGCCTGTGCCTGAGCTCAAAAAGCCTTCCTCTGCCATCGCCTCAGAGCTCTCCCTTTACAGCTCGCGCTCGCAGTCACCCAGCTCCAAGCCCTACACGAGCAACCCACCCGTCGATTTTGACGGCCTTTCGTGGCCCAGCATCGGCGCGCGCAACCGCCTCGAGTCCTCACCTGAGGAAAAGGCCGCGCGTGAGCAGCGCATTGCCGCCGCCGTGCGTACTTTGCTCGTCGAGCTTGGTGAAGACCCAGACCGCGACGGCCTCCTCGAGACGCCCGAGCGTTACGCGCGTGCTATGCTCTTTTTCACGAAGGGCTATGAAGATAACATCAAGGATGTCATCAAGCGTGCTGTGTTTGAAGAGGATCATGACGAAATGGTCATTGTCAAGGATATTGACGTCTTCTCCCTTTGCGAGCACCACCTTGTCCCCTTCCACGGAAAGATCCACATTGGCTATATTCCCAACTCCAAGGTCATTGGTCTCTCGAAACTGGCGCGCTTGGCTGAGATGTTTTCTCGACGGCTGCAAGTGCAGGAGCGCCTCACCAAGCAGGTTGCCATGGCGCTGTGGGAGATCCTTCAGCCTCAGGGTGTGGCCGTTGTGATGGAGGCAAGCCATATGTGCATGGTTATGCGCGGCGTGCAAAAACCCGGCGCTTCTACCACCACGAGCTGCATGCTTGGTAGATTTAGAGAGATGCACAAGACCCGCGAGGAGTTTCTTACGCTGCTCAGGCGGTAGTGGGAGAGCCGTGCCCTCAACAAGCATAGAAACGAGGTAGTGCTTTTTGCTATGTTTTTGTTTTATGATTATTTCGCATTTGTTACGGTGTTATGGGATTCAACTTCGTTTTTTTATTATTATTATTATTATTATTATTCTCTTTTGTTTCGGAACTCATTGAAGTCTTGGTAGTCTCTGGCTACGCCCTGTGCTCCTAGTTTTTTTTTCTTGTTTTGTTTATTAGGTTTTTCGTTTATATATATATAATGCATACTTCAACAGTTTTTAGTCAACGGAACCCGGATCTTTTACCCCCAAAAGATATTACTACTGCTGCGGTTGGACCAAAATACACTCCTTTATCTCTATACTGTCATTGCCGGTGCCGGTGCCTTTTCCTTTTGAATATTGCAACCAAGACCAAAAAAAGCCTGCAAAAGCGACTGTTTAATGGCGCGGTCTGGCTTAAACCCGGAGCCCACATACTGCATGTCGCCGGCGATCGAGTCCATGGTCGGGTCATAATAATCATCACGCTGCTCAAACAGCAACCGCGTTTGCCGGTCTCCGACAAAGGGCGTGAAGGGCGTCAAAGCGGCGGGCGACTCCTCCTCGCGGCGCCGGCGCCGCGCGCTGTCCATGAAGGCAAAAGAAGAGGCCGCAGCGCTTTGGGCAAACTCGGACTCGAGCTCGCGCCGCCGCGCCGACGACCGCTTAAGAATCGAGTTATTAATATTCTTTTTGATGGTTTCGGCGTCGCCCTTGGAGGTGGCAAGTTCACGTAACAGCTCCTTATGGCCATCCTCGCGGATCTGCTGTTCTTCACGCTCGAGAATGCGGTCCAACTGCTGCCTCTGCTGGCGCTGCTCTTGTTCGTAGCGCGCTCGCAACTCTTGCTGTTCGTCGTCCTGCTTCTGTCGCATCGAGTTGGCCAAGATCGTGGTGCGGTTGGCTTGCTCGTATGCGTGCAGCTTGGCCTCCGTGGCCTCAGCATCCACGCCCGTGACAAGGTTGAATACAATTCCTTCCACCTCTTCAAGGTAGTTATTGTAGTCCTCGAGCATTTCAAAGTCGTCTTGCCGCCGGTTAAACGTTTTGGCAACACGCTTGCGCACATCGACCTCTCGTTCAACAGCCAAATCTTCAAAAAGTTGCTGTTTAAACTTGTTTTTACGCAAAATCTTGCCGCACCCGGCGTAGGGGCAAGTCGCGGGACCGAGCGAGAAAATGCGGTCAACGCAAGATTCGCACATTTTATGGTAGCATTCGGGGTTCACGAGAAATTTCATCGAGGGATTTAAGTAGCGCGAGGACTTGCAAATGGGGCACATGTCATTGTCGATGATACCATCATCGTCGTTGCGCACGCCCGCGGCGGCTGCTGTTGCTGTTGCCGTTGACATTCTTTAGGTCGCTGTTATCTCAAATGCAAATGGTGATGGTGATGGAAAAGAAACGAGAACTGGTTGGGAGCGTTGCAATTTCAACTGTTGAACAAGTCGATACAAGTGTTGATCACCCGTTAGTAAACAAACAAACAAGCAAACAAACAAGCAGTGGAATAATATTTGTGGGTTAGCGTAATTGGTAAGCCTGGAATTGGTCAGCTGCGGTACTCGGCTCTAACGGTAGGCCCCGTGTCTCGGTCTCATGATAAAAAAAAAAAGAAGCTCTTTTTGGCTCCAAAAGCTTGGATAAAGCATCGATTATTTTTTTACATTAATTTAACTGAGCCCTGTTTTTTTTTTTTTTTTTTTTTTTTTTTTTTTCACGTCCCGGCGTAGTTCTGACGGCTCTGTTGTTCCGAGTACTGGTTGTCTTTACTACCATAGAAAAGCACGTAACCCTTTTATAAGGATAGTCTTTTAACAATTTGTATTTCCCAATCACTATAAGCAGTATTCCCCTTTTCCTGCTCTTTTAGCAGTTTTTCCTTGTTCTTTCCGACCTGACCAAAGACTCTTTGCCAGCAACAATAAGGAAAATAAGAACAAAAAGGTGTCTTGGAATGCCCCAAGCATATGATGTCCGAAAAGCAGTCTATCGAGGCTCACCATATTCCATTCACCAAGTACCCCTCGCCAGCTTCGTCTACCGTGCTCTTTGCCGGCAACAGCGGCACCAGCAGCAGCGGAGGAAAAGCCTATGCCAGTTGCAACGGCTGGATAGTCGTGCTGGCCACGAAGTCCCTGCCGATGCTGGTGGTGGTGATGTTTGGCTACTCCTTCTATGTCTACTGCTACCTTTTCTGTTACACTGAAATTATCACTTTCCACAGCCGACGCCTCGGTGTGGTGCTCATGGGCGTGTTTACGGCGCTTACGTGCGTAGTGCTTGCCGTGTGGGCGGCGGTGCTGATCGTGGGCCCCGGCAGCGTCGCGCGCGTGAAGCAGTACGATCTGAACCAAACTGCAGCAGGTTCACCCTGGGCGCCAGCAGTGGCGGGGCCTCGGTTTACAATGTTTGTCGAGACGGCGACCGACGAAGAAGAAGCTGTGTGCGCGCCGCCAGCGGGCCCCGCGGCGCTTCCCCGCGTTTTTGCTTGCGACTCCAAGGGATTTCCGCTCTGGTGCTCGCACTGCCAGTCGGTTAAGCTCGACCGCGTGCACCACTCCTCCGACCTGCAAAAATGTGTGCCGTGCCTCGACCACTACTGTTCCTGGCTCGGTGCCACGATTGGCGCCGGTAACTATCGCCTTTTTATCCAATTTCTCTTTTATGCTACGCTCGATCTCCTCTTTCTTACTATCACCCTGGCGATTTTTTTCCACCGCGCCTACTACCGCACTGTGCGCGACAATAACGCTTATTACATTGCGCTTTTTGCCCTCTCAGGGACGTGGCTACTGCTTTTGCTGGCGTTTGCCTCGACGCACTTGCGCTACATTTTTGCCAACCGCACGACCCTAGAGCAGATCCGGCTGGACCGCAACCAGCTTCCGATATTTAATTTTGCATCCTCGGCTGCGGGGCTGCGCGTGGTTTCGCGTGTGCGCCGCAGCGACCCGGGGCCCTACGACCTTGGCGGCTGGTACGCCAATTGGAAGAACCGAATGGGCGCGACGCCGCTCGACTGGCTGCTGCCCTTTGATTTTCGCGCGGTGACAGAGCGCTGCTGCCGCACGCGGTCTCGTCAGCGGCGCCAGCGCCAGCAGCAGCACCACCAACAACGTGAGTTCAGGGCGGAGTTCAATCCGCGCCTGCTCGCACTCTTTGAGCAGCGCTACGCCAGTGGCGAGGAGGGCTATCTTGCCTACCCCGCGTTACAAACCTCCCTTAGCATTATTGACCGCCCGGGCTCCGGCGTTGACTCCTCCGCTATCCGGCCTACCAAATCTCGACAGTCCCTACGTACCTCTGAACCACACTGATCTTGAGAATATCACAAACTTAAATATCTATAGTGTCTAATTTTTACTTGAAACTTTTTTTTATTACTCTATTTTATAATACTTTATACTTAATCAAAAAAAACAAAAACCAAACGACTTAAAAATTAAATACATAACAGCATTTTGCAGTCTCAAGTGGTCCACTGATGCTCCTTCTTAGACCGCTTGTTGCCGCCCTTGTGGCCGCCATCACGACCACGCTTAACGCCCTTGCCGCTGGCACCAATGGTAATATTCACCTTTGGAGGCACGGGGAAACCAAAACTCTTGGCAACCTTGACCAGGTCAAGCTTGTCAATTTGGTAGACAGTCTTGGTCGAATGACTGGCGTAGGCCTGTAGGTACGCACGGTAACCATCGCGCGCGGCTGAGTTGAGCATGTAGTTTTGCGACACAAGTTTTTCCAGCTGGCCCTGAACGTTGGCAATCTTGCTGGTAGGAAATTCGTACTCGTTAAGCGGCACCTTGGCGGCCTTGAGGTAGCGTAAAAAGCCCAACTCTGATGGCGTCAGGAACATGAGACTCTTGCCCTTGCCCTGCGAGCCACGCGCAGTTCTGCCCACGCGGTGAATGTAGTCTCTGGGATCATCAGGCGGGTCGAACTGGATGATCCAGTCAACAGCAGGAATATCGAGACCACGCGCAGCGACGTCAGTGCACACAAGGATACCGCGCTTGGCGTTGCAGAATTCGAAGAAAGTCGAAGTTCTCGAAGTCTGTTTTTGCTTGCCGTGTAGCGACAGCACCGGCAGATCAATGTAGTTAAGCAGCTCACCATAGAACTTGACAGAGTTACAAGATGACAGGAACACAATAACCTTTTTCTTAATGTTGCGTTTAAGGAAGGAAAACAGTAACAGGAATCGCTTGTCACTATCGCACACCACGTAGCCTTGCTCAAGACCATTGGCCGTAGACGTCTCATGCTTCTCGTCAACGTTGATGTACAAAGGTCCCTTTCTCAGCGAAATTCTCGCAAGATCCTCGACCTTGGTCGTTTGGGTCGCAGAGAAAAGCATTGACTGTCTATCCTCTCTTGGCAGGATCTTGATGATTTGCTTCATTTCCTCCTCGAAACCAATCTCCAAAATACGGTCAGCTTCGTCAATGATGAGGGCCTTTAAGTTCTTGAAAACAAAACCTTTGGTGTTTTGCAGATGATCGAGCAGTCTACCGGGGGTGGCAATAAGCATGTTAACACCTTTGATCAGCTTCTCGGCCTCAGCTCGGCGGTTAGCACCGCCAATGACAATACCAAAAGTCTGCGAATGGTGTTTCATGAGCTCTCTGGCAACACCAAAGATCTGCAGCGCCAGCTCTCTCGTGGGGGTCACGACAATGACACCGGTACCGTTACGGGGCTTAAATTTAAGCGAGTATAGCAGCTCAATCGCGGGAATTAAGAAAGCCAGAGTCTTACCAGAACCAGTCTTGGCAGCACCAAGGACATCACGACCAGCCAGCAAAGGCGGGATCGTCTTGGCCTGTACAGTGGTCATCTTGGTGAATCCCATTTCCTCAATGGCCTTTTGCGTAGGGCCAGAGAGCTTCAGCTCGTCAAAGTTGACTTTGTCGACAGAACCCTCGCCGATAGAGGTATTAGGTGCGGGGGCGGTGATGTTGTCTTGCTCGTCCTCAAACTCGTTCTCGTCAGCTTCTTCAGCCTCGTCGGCGTCCTCAGACTCCTCGGCGTTCTCCTCCTCATCGGAACTTTCGGCAATGTCGACAACGGGTTCGACATCCTCCTCGTCGCTAGCGTTCTTTTCCAAAACATCCTCAATCTCGTTCAAGTCGCCGTCAATCTCGTCGGCCAAAGCCTCGGTGCTCTTGGCCTTGTTTCCGGTCTTGACAACCTCCTTTTTAGAAGCACCGTTCTTCTTGCTGGCAGCACTAGGCTTGACTCTAGCACTGGAAGACTTTGTTTTCACCATAGTTTTATTGTCGATTGGGTGGTAATAGACAGTAAATATGCTGCTAAAGAGAGAAAAAGAAGAAATTTCGGGAAAAATTTTTGGGTCCAAAAAAAAAAAATTTCTGTGTCAAAATGAAAATTGGGAGAAATGAATCTGCCCTTGCCCTGGCACCGCTCCCAACACGGAACGCGTCCCGACAACATCTAAAATTAAAATAATCAAGTGGAAGCACTGGTAGATAAAATACATCAGCAGGATATCATTGAATAAAAAGTCATAATATATACAAATTAGTGCTATCAAAAGTTCTCTACTAAAAGACGGGGTCCCAGTTCAAAACAGAAACGGCTGTTTCCAGCGCCGCGCCTCTTCGTCAAAGTCCATTTCAAAGTCGTCGAGGAGCTTTTCCTCAATGGCCGAGGCGCTATCAAACTCTTCGAGATTGTCAAGACTGATCTTGCCGGCGCGGCCCTGGCGATACTGGTCGACCCAGAAAGCAGCAGCGCCCGTGGGATTGTAGCCACCGCCGCGCTGCTTGGGCTTGAGTTTTTGTTTCCAAATGGCCTCAAGCAGCTCTTCAATATCGTTGGTTGGGTGGGGCAAAAACGTGCGGTAGGGTTTTCCGTCGGGATGCACGAGGTTCAAGCGGTAGAGGAGGTAGTCTGCCTGAATTTCGGGTTCGACAATTGACGTACGCATGGCGCCCGTGATAGCTAACGCAATCATCGTGCGCTCATCCTTGACGTGGGGGACAAAGACCCCCGGTGTGTCAAAGATATATATGGGCGGAGTTGAACTGATTTTAATCTCATTAGAAATGCTGCGTGTGACGCCAGCCATGCCGCCAGTGGGGGCGGCTTTCTTCTTGATGGAGGTGCCGGCCGTACGGAGCGTGTTCAGGAAGGTGCTTTTACCTACGTTGGGCATGCCTGTCACCAACAAATGAGACCCCAGCGGAGGTGTGGGCGCGACATTAGCATGCATAGACTTAGCAATCCGCAGGACCTTTCGCACGTCTGAGTAACTGTTGCAGTCGACAGAGAGGGCGTTGCCGTCCGGGTGCCATTTCTGAATCGTTTCCTGCTTGAGAGAGCTCAGATCGCGCTTCGAGTAAAGGATAAGCCGCGGAATATCACCCATGACCCGCGCAAAGAGCCCGTTCCGCGTGCTGATGGGCGCGCGCGAGTCCCTGATCTCGACGACAAGATTGACTTGAGGTGCCAGCGAGCGCATCTTTTGCAGGGCTACTCGGTGGTGGCCGTGAAAGTTGGCTAAAGTAACGTTATATTTAGGAAACTCAAGACGCGGCTTAAAAGCAGCGGTGATCTCTGCTGATGATAGTTTACGTTTCACGGACATGGCGTTTATATCAAATATGTCTAGTGGTTTGCTGATGGTCGTTGATAGAAAAGATGTAAGGTCGCTCAGGTCGACTTTGTAAACTAAAAACTTTTGGGAGAATTTTTTTTTTCCTTTTTGTCTTTCCAATATCATCGCCAAACCGACACTAGAACCAGACACGCACACCGCCATGCCGTTGCTTATGATCACAGGATATCCGTCGTCCGGGAAGACCACAATCTCAAACCAGCTGGTAGAGGCATTTGAGGCTAAGATTGCCGAGTCGCCTAAATACGCCAACCTCAAAATTGAGCTTGTCAACGATGAACGTCTCGGCATATCCAAGGAAACGTACCGCGAAGCGCGCTCCGAGAAATCAACGCGCGGGTTGCAAATGTCGTCGGTAAAAAAGCTCATCAACAAGGAGACGATTGTGATTTTGGATAATCTTACCTACATTAAGGGATTTCGCTACCAGCTTTTTTGCGAGGCTAAGGCCCAGCTCACCAACTCGTGTGTATTGCAAGTTGGCTTACCGGCCGACAAGTGCAAGGAAAACAACGCTGCACGGGGCGACGACGCATGGCCTGAAGATCTCTTTGATGCACTCGTCTTTCGATACGAGGAGCCTAATGGAATGACGCGCTGGGACTCGCCACTCTACTTTGTAATTCCTGGTGTTGACCAGCTTCCCGTCGAGCAGCTGTGGGAGTCTCTGGTCCTTAACAAGCCCAAGCCACCAAACCAGGCAACGGTGCTCAAAGCCGCGACGCCTAGCAACTACCTTTTTGAGCTTGATAAGATCACGCAGGAGATTGTCTCTGCGTGCCTAGAGCTGCAAAAAGTCAACCCAGGCGGCACCGTGAAGATCAAAGAATACCCAACGAGCGTGACGCTTCCGTACAAATCGCTGTCGCTGGCACAACTGCAGCGCATTCGCCGGAATTACATTGCATTGAATCGGGTTCAGACAGTGGAGACGGCACGGATACCGCAGCTCTTTATTGACTTTCTGAACAAAAACTTTGAGCGCGAGGACTAATGTACATACGAATATTAAATTAATTAATGAACTAATAAAGAAAAAAAAAAAAAAAAAAAACAGAATAACACAAACAAAAGAAAGAAGGTCCAAAGAAACATGAAAGTGATTACTTGAAAAGTTTCTTGAAGCAGAACGTAAGCACGTTGACAAGGATATTGACGCAATCGTCGTTAGAGCCCTGCTGCTGCTGCTGCTGCTGTGACTGCTGCTGCTGCTGCTGGTTGTTGTGGTTCTGATAACCCTGCTGGGGCGTGTACTGCATGCTGGGCTGGCCCTGGTAGCCAGAAGCTTTAGAAAGATCAACGATAATGACACCAGCGTTACTCTCCTGAGTGTGCTGCGGAAGGTTGTTCTTCTCACAAAACTCAATCACTGCGGGCTTCAGCTTGGCAATATGATTTTGAGAGTGAATACCCTTACCAACAATGCTGGAAACAACAAAAAAACTCATGTTAGCAGTAGACACGTAGAACAACAACAGGATACCCAAAAAAAACTCGATACTTACACGTTGAGATGGGCTTGGTTCGTACGAATGGACTCTTTAATTCTAATGTCTAAGATATCAATAGCCTCTGTAAAATCATTCCGTTAGCAATCAAACTATCAGTATACCTAGAAGATTTGCAGCATACCCTTCACATAGAGACCATGTAGGTCAATCTCGTCACCGGCCGAGTCCGCGTTGTTCTCACGGAAGACGAACTGCGCCGCTTGAGCATTGTATTGGTCCATTTTCGCGCCATGCTGTTTACCCTTCTCCGAGAGCCTCTTGGCCTCGGCGCCGTCGCCGTTGTTGTAAGCCTCCTTTGACTGAGCCACGGCCTCAGCACGCAGCTCGTATTCTCGCTGGGCCTGGTTACGCAGGCGCTTGTACTCGGGGTCCACAGAGTGGTTGTAGTCGCGAGTAAGATCGCCTCCTCCTGGCAGAAGCAGGTATGTATATGTTAGAAAAAATGAATGAAAGCAAGTAAATGTCGTCGAGAACGGCTGACTACTTACTTGAAGTCTCAACAACAGAAGAACTCATTATCGATTATTGCAAATAGATATATAATAGCACCGATGTAGGTAAGCAGGTGCTTCTGATCAAGCTGGTAGAAAGAAAGGGGAGGCAGCGATATGAAGCAAAGTGGAAGACTCACTTAAACAAGAAAAAAAAAAATCAAAGCTAATAAAGTACGTTAAATTGAATTTAAAAAATAAAAAAAAAATAAAAATGCTCAGCCTCGCATTCCTGTCGCTTTGATCTTTGCAAGGCGTCTGGGTCTGCCATTTGAGCAGCAAGTCAGAAAAGCATTATTTATTTTAAAAGTACAGAGGCATCAAAACACACGCAGGTTTTTACAGTTATTAAAATAATGATATAGAAACGACCTGAATGCCTTAGGATAGCTGTATGCAGCGGGGTGACCCTCCAATTTCGGTCTTCTCTTGGCTTGACCTCTCCCCCCTAGACAAACAAACACAAGAAAAAAATTTTGAAAATAGAATTTTGGCAAAAAGGTCGTACCCGGAATCGAACCGGGGTTCCCGGAATGTTCAATTGTGTCAAAATCCGATGTGATGACCACTACACCATACAACCTTTTCTAAGTTTTTTAATCAATCAGCCTGAACTTCAAACCTATTCCTGTCTTTTGTAAAAAATCAGCCTAAACTTCGGACTTACGCTCTCGTCCTGGGATTACGTTAAAAGCACCATTTATCCAAAAGGACGACTACTGATACGGCAGTGAATGAGCATTATTAGCCTCATTCTGAGAATCCCTTGATGCTTTCATCTCTTCTCTTGAAAAGATGAATCCGAGGTGGTTCACGACAAAAACAAAACGGCAATTCGACAGAATGTCAAATGAAGACGACAATTTTATAACATGGCATACCTAAAGCCTGAATGGTAGACGACTCAACGAGCTTGTCCAAATTTAGCGACAAAGGTAAACTGAAACGACAGATCCGAATCCTGGAAACAGGACTTCACCACCCTCCAGGGGGTGTTTGAAGGAGGTGAAAATTCTTCAGCAGATTACGTAACCCACTACTCCGGGTAATCCTTGAGTGATGAGTGAAGTAATTTGTTGAACACTGAATATGACAGAAAGTACATGGGTAATCCATTACTAGTCCAGAGCCACAATTTATTGTTGGTATTTGGATACCGAGAGGTGAATGCCTCTCAAAAACACACCGCCGTTAGGACTTTTTCTTAAGAGCCCTTTCAAACCCATTGTGGATTATCACTCTCCGACGTTTTTAACTTTTTTTTTTTTTTAAAAAAAAAGACTTTTTTATTAGGAGGTCTGGTACTGACGAACTAGTATTAGGACGAGAATTCTCAGCAATCCGGGCAATGGTTAGGTGTACATGACAATTAAAGCGAAAGCTTACGAAACGGAAATTAGCTCAACAGCGGTCTTCACGGAGTATGAGACACTCTCTATAAGCATATCCGACTTGCGATTTGGCAAATCCTGTTGAGAGATTTGGCACATCCATTTAGTGGCTCATTTTATAAATAATCTTGTATACAATATACCAGTTGACCGGACAAAAAATATGCTACTAGTAAGCGCTAAGGTAAGACGCGCAGAGACGACCTTACAAGCACCAGCTACAAATAGATAATCAGTGTATTGTTCTTATGTTAAGTAGATATAGCAAAAAAGCACCAGCTATTGAAAAATGGCAAAAGAAAATGGTATAAAAAACTATGGTAATCAACTTGATGAGCTTTAATCGACACATATTGAAGAATCCAGCCTGGAAAAATTCAGATCTTGTTGAGTGGGAAATGGATGAATTTGAACTGAATGATGGCCAAGACAAAGATGGCAATTTGAAAATGATTTACAACAAAAATGACAAAATCAAAGGTTGGACAACCTGGTGCCTACAGGAAAACTGATCATGATTAACCTGAGCTTTTTTCAGTAAAAATGATGAATTAGAAACGAGCGAAACTGAATCTTTAAAACAGGACCCCAATGCCCTCAAGAGTGATGTTAAGAGTGGTGAAATCTTTTTAACAACACACGTGACTCACGATTTGAGTTAAAATTTGGATCGTGAAGTGAGTAGTCGAAATACAAAAGGCGAGGCATTCATTCAATAAAATGCGATAACAATTAAACAGAATTGAAGCCAAAACAAGCATTTGCAATACCTACTCATTGTTTTTTTGTGTTTCATTGCTGCTATAGGTTGGCTTTCTGGCAAAAATGCAAGAGCTGAGTGAACTGCTCTTCTCAATAAGCCATCTCTCAATGCATCAAGGCTCAGTAAAAGAAACCCTCGGTAAAAAGCAACCACGGAGCATGAATAATAATATACAAAAAACGTGTTAAAGTGTATTAAGTTACTTTTAAGCAGAAAATATGAAAGAAAACTATTTCTTTTGCAGTTTAAGAGTGTATGAAGCGACGTTATGAGTAGCAAAAGAAAAGTGTTTTAGAAACGTGGAATGTGCCATGTTGCGCGGCATCTTTTTAATATCCTTAGTAACAAACGGCATATGTAGCCTAGATGGTCTATGATATGCAGTTTCTATAACAAATAATTTTGTTTGAAGCCATTTCCCTTATCTGCACAAAGTTCGGCACTGGGTAAATAATTTACAAAATTTAAAGGTATTTATCAAGCTTGAAGTGCTCAAATTTTAGATTCTAAGTTAATATAGCCTTGATAAAGTTTGAATAATTCTGCAATCCAAACTTCGCAGTCTCAAACTATGCTTTAACTGATAAAACTCACATTTAATTCAATGCTATAAATAAGTTGAGATTGTCGAATTTCGACGGGCTTTTCTAATTAGTGCAAAGATACTGGATGTTAAGCCCTCTTTGAATACATAGCCAGTAAAACTAAAATTGGCAGTATATGCAGTTTATGCTTGAGATATACAATGACTTATGTGGGACTCTGGCTCTTTTGAAGATCAGTGCGGTTAAGAGCTTGAGCTGCTAGCACCAAACTGAAAAAAATAGATTTCAAATGCTACAAGACAGTTGTCTTTGACAGTTTTAAAATCAATCACAAGTCGCTTTAAACCAGAAAGGGTTGTGGGATTTTAGCGGCTGTGAAACTTCTAGTTTCTATGTTAATTGTAATAGATCTTTGAGTAATCAAACACAAATTTAAAATTTAAGAGTTTAGACACGGATAGTTTCATGGTTAGTATATATATATATATAATCAGTTTATTGTCCTTATAACTATTTAAAAATTATACAAAGAAGACATTAATACAACAAAAATACCCTTTTAGCGAGGAATGCGCTATTCACTATCTATTTCATACATTCCGATGGCACCGAATTTTCCACGAAATTAGTCCGTGTGTCAAGGGAAACCCGACGTGATCGTCACAACAGTGCGTTAGAATGAGTGGGAGGGCACGTCAGTAAAACTTTGGCAGGCTATGCTGTTAAGCTGACCATCAATTCACGGTTAGTAGAATAGTTAGCTCTGCTGAAAGACTGTTGAAAGGACCGAGCCATCATACAATACTTAACGTAGCCGTTACTTACTCGAAATCAAACAAACCTAGTAGCAAGTAGAGCTGCCAGTTGGCGCTGCTAAATACAAAAGCGTTTGTTCTTTTCTGCTTTTTCTTTTCTTATCAGATAGTGCATGGCAAATAGACTGCAAATGCGTGAGTCCTACAAATATATAGTTGGATAATATTGTGATTTTGTAATTTACCAGAATACTAGCTGCTGATCCCAGTTAGGGAAATCAGACAATCAATTGTATGAAGAGTATTTCATTTGGAGAACTAGCCAAAAAAAAATCATCAAGAGGGTCTGCAAATTAAATTAATTGTAGTAGTATAGTAGAAAATTTGAGGATACATTTATCTTATGTTTTTTGTTATAATGACTGCAGGTCTTGCATTTTCCTTTTGCTTGGCAGCTCACTCTTATTGCCAAATCAATGACACTCAAAATGGTACATGAACAAAGCACATAAACCAATAAGTGTCAAATGAAAGCCCGATATTAGCAATGAAACTGTAATTTTAAAATCCTCCTTTAGATAACTAAATTTTAACAAATTAAAGCCAAAATATAAAGCCTGCAATGGTATTGTAACGCTCATTATTTCGTTCCTTTTCAACAACAAAGCCGTCGGCACAATTTCAAGTAATCCCAGAACGCTCTCAATAAATGGTATATCATGTGACCGTGATCTGGCAACATTGTAGGTGTTACAAAGTCCGTCAGCCAGTGCAAGCAGGCACTAAAATCATAGGGTTCAAAACAAAAAAAGAGGCTTAAGCTTTCATTTTTTTACTTAAATTCTATATAAGCCTTCATGTAGCAGCCTCAGTTGTCGAGGCACTAGGTACTGAATTGTTAGACAACGGCATAGACTCCACGTCCTTTGCATCAGCGTCTGACTTTCTGGGCTTGCCCTTAGAAACTTTTGCCATTATCTTTTTCACATCTGTTTTCAAATTTTGTTTAACTTGCTGCAATTGCATAATATTTTTGTGACAGTTCACTTTCATTTTAACTCCTGCTTTTTGGAGTAGTTCTTTAGTCACAGTTCGCACGTGTTTGTGAGTCCGGAATTTTTGGAACGGCTTTTGACTATTTGTAATGTAGTCGGGATCTGTTCTCTCATTCAGTTTTGTGGATCTTCTAAAAGAATTTTGGCGAGAATCTGTTCTGGTGGTTGCGGTAAGGTAGAAAGGTGCACTTGAATAGAAAAAGTCAAGACTAGAAAGAGAGCCAGAGGACTCACTATTGTTGAGGTCAGAATAAAGTAGCTGAACAGTGCTATTTGCATTGCTATTGTTGCAAGCGTTTTCTATTGCTGCTTTTTTAGTTGTAGTTTTTGTTTTAAACATTTCAAAGATGTTAATCTTTTTAAAAGAATTTGTGACTTATCTAGAAATTCGCTTTTGTTTAGAATGAAGAATGAACTACAAATAGAGATTAAATTAGAAAAAAAAAAATAGGTTTTGCAGAAATTTATATAAAAAATACATAATGAATCAAAATTGATTTTACAGGGGATTTAGCTGTGCCATAACATCAATAATGTAGCTCTTGAAGATTGTGACTATTAAGAGAGGACGCTAATAAGTTTGCCTACTTTGAAATCTTTGAATAAGAAATTCTGTATTTCCTGGAAAGTATAATAGTGTAAATTTCTTCACTGTATGCATTTTTTTTATTAATGATGTAGTAAAAAATAATACCAGTTTTTAAGTAAATCTAGCTCAGTTTACTGCACGTTTGTATCGATGAGCGTAAGGATTTTGTGAAGTAGATAGATTGAAATTAATTAAATTATAGTTTTATGTTCAATGTTGTATGTCATATATGGACTAGAAAAAAAAAATTCCCAAAGCAAACGTACAACACTAGCAACAAAACGGTTCATGGGGGAAAAATTGGCTGTTCTCAGTATGAACAGACCTAAGGTTACCCAATGGCCTCTAAACGCTCTTGCTGGATTCTATAAAAATGCGATACCAGGCTTAGAAGCAGAACAATTGCCATCTCGTGGGAGGGCTTTGACTAAAAATCAACCTTCTTGAACTCCTTTAATTTTCTTTCTTTCCAGCTGGCAAATCCAAAGCAGCCGAGTGGATCGTCAATGATTTTTCAACTCTACATCAACAACGGTACAAACAATACCGCTCAGAAACAAAAAAGAAAACTCAACAATAATGCAGATTAAAGAACTGAAAATAAATTACAAACTAAAGCTATAAATTATTTCTTTTAAACCTTGGTCTCGGCAAGACCGTGCTTCCAGTAGATAAGGTAAGGAGTGGTACCGTCCTCACGGTAGTTGAGAAGAACGATCATTCCATCGGGGTCCATGGACTCACCAGTGAAAAACTCGTAGTCCTTGAAGTTGGCAACAATCTTCTTGACGTAGGCCATGGCACCCTTCTCGAAAACAGCGACGGCGTCGGGGTTAGTCTCCTGGAGCTTGGCCTTGACGCTCTTCATGTAACCCTTAATGTAGGTAAGGAAGGACTTCTTGTCAAAAGAGGTCTCAGAGAGTCTGAAAGAGTAGGCAACGTTGTTGACAGTCTCCATGCCCTCCTCAAGAGCATCGTCACCACCATCCTCAGCAGAGGGGTTGGCACCGATATCAACATCGGCACCGGGCTTGATGGTGATGAGAGCGGAGTCGACCTCGTAGACAACGTCATCAACGAGCTTGATGTCGTAAGCATCAGAAACAAGTTCGTCACCAGAGATAATATCAGTGTAAATGATCATTTTGAAAGTGTTGCTTAAAGAATAGATAGGGAAACAAAGAAGAAAGAAGGGAGAAGAAGAAGCAGGAAAAAGAAAAAAATTTTATATTTTTTGTATTTTATTTTCGTTTTCTGTGACGAGGTGAAACCACATGGGAGGAAAAGAAAAGAAAATTTTCAGCCAGGCTGGAACCTTCCCATGCTGGTATGTACGCATGCAGTTGGTGACCGGAGTGTGTCCCGAGTCCATATACCAGCAATTGTGTCCGGGTGAGCACGGGCAGGTCTGAAAAAACAGTGCAATTGAATTTTTCTTAATAGTTACAACAATTCACGCAGAGAATCCACCATCCACGACCAGCTCGGCTCCGTTCATATGCTCCAACAGCACTAGCGTGAGCGCAGCATCCGCAATAGCGGCAGTAGGAATCAACTTTTTTGAAGGACTATGTTCTGTGAAAAGCTCCCGCAGCGACCCGTCTACAGACTCGGCCATTTCAGTATCTACTAGACCCGGGCAAAGCGAGTTGACGCGGATGTTGCGGCCGGCGAGCTCGACAGCCAGTGATCGGGTGAACGCAGTGACGCCGGCTTTGGTCGCTGCATAGACAGACGTACCCTTAATGCCGCGGCGGCCCAGCACGGAAGATACATTGACAATGCAGCCTCCACGGCGCCGTATCATGGGTTTAAGAAGTGCCTGTGTCGCGTAAACCGTGCCAAGCAGGTTGAGGTTGACAAGCTGGTTGACGGTCTCCGACGGCGTGGAGAGCAACAGAGATGACTGCGCAACGCCTGCGCAATTGACCAGTACATCAATCGATGTCAGTTTTGTGCCCAGATCGGCTTCAGTGAACCCACGGCTCTGTGACAGATCAAATGGTGCAACAGAGTGCGTCTGGCTAGCGTCAACCCTTGGTAGGGTCACCAGAGCGGCGTCTAGCTTTGCCGGGTTGCGCGAGACCAATAGTAGCGACGCACCTTCGCGCGCAAACCGCTGGGCAATGGCAAGCCCAATCCCCTGGGATCCGCCGGTAACAAGACATTTCTTCCCGAGAAGCTTGAGATGTGAGAGGGTAGTGGACGACATGGACAATGTTGTTGGGCAACAGAAATAAAGTGACAGTTTTTGGGAGTGCTACTCACCAACATCCCACGCCCTCGGTTTTTACAGCCCAGCAAAGCCGCGTTTGTGATACTCCAAGCGCAACGTAAATAAATTATAGACCAAGCATTTCTCTTGCACAATTAATTTCTTCCCTTTTTTTCCCATCTTCTATTATTTCCTTTGAAAAAGATTATATCAGCAATAAAAGAAATGGCAGCTGCAGTCAAACGAAAGAAGCTCGTAAATCCCGTGAGAGCTCGGGCGACGCCGAAGATTGTAAAGAAAACTCTGCGAATGGCATTAGAGCCGGTTCTGCTTCCCTCTACTATTTTTGCATCAGGAACATATCTTTACCCATGCCAAGTGAGACTCACTGTTATTGGTAAAATGGTAAGGTTTTGCTAATGCCATTGTCTAGGGGTTTTACTACTTTGTAAGAAGTCCAATCCTGTGGGCATACTTGATGTCGGTTATGATTCCACTGTTAATCCTTACGACTGTGGTGTATATTGCTATGTACTCGATGCTATATCCACTTCAAGCTGTTATCACCGTATTTTTTAACGGCCCGACTGGACTTATTACAGCATGGTTTGCGCTGCTCCATCAGTCGGCAGTAATGTCAAACATGATGGCCAAATGGTTTCTTTTCCCTACACCGCTAAAGATGCTTTTTGACGCAGTAAGTTAAGATTATTTTTCGGTTTGATTTAGTTGTTCACAAGAATTGCAGGTCATGACAAAGGAAGGATTTGATGATTTAGTCGTCAAGGGCCGTGCCCGCCGAGTGGTCGTGCCGTCGCTTTTCATGCGAGTAAAACTCTATCTCCAGACTATTCCGCGTAACATGCTGTTTCCTTTCTGGGTTTTTAAATTGCTTTTCACATTTGCCCTTCACTTTTTGCCAGTTATAGGGCCTATCATTTTAGTATTTATTACGGCCCCCAAGCGTGGCCGCGCTGTTCATAACCGATACTTTGAGCTTAAAGGCTGGACACCTCATCAGATTACACGCTTTATGGATGGTCGCCGTGGTCAATACACTGGGCAAGTACCTTGTCAAGCAAAATAATGATTTTTTTTTTTTTTTATTAACTTTGATTCTCTAGTTTTGGGCTTGTTTCGGGTGCATTCGAAGCCATACCTCTTGTTGGCCTGTTGTTTATATTTAGCAACATGTGTGGTGGCGCGCTGTGGGCAGCCAACCTTGAGCGCGCTGAGCAGAAGATCGTTCAGGGGAGCTTTCGATATGTTGGCGCCCAGAAGATCCGACGGCTGATTAGGGGAAAGCCCAATGATTTCGTGAGTCTATAGATGTAAAATAGTGTTAATATGGTACTACAGTGTGAGAAAAAGTTTCTAATAAATGTAAGTATATTGGTGATTTCCATGATTCTAGTTTATTTTTAAGTAGTTATGTAGTCCTAAAACAGGTATACAGAGTCAATGCAGCCAAAACCAGCGGCGACGCCACCCTCGTCACTTGACTTGAGCTTGGATCGCAAAAGCCAGCCCGCCTGTTCATTATGCTTAATTTCAGCCGTTTGCTGGTTCCACAGCGTGGTGCCAAAAACGCCAAGTTCAGAAATGATCTCACCGTCGTAAATTTCACCAGCACGCAGAATCTTGTTATTGAAATCAGGCGGCACAATAAGTTCCATGAGAATGTAGGCGCCCCAAGTATCTTCGGGGATAGAGTTGAGAAAATCAGGGATATTTTCCTTGTAGATATTGTTGCCACCACCCTCGCGCTGAGGCTTGAGCACAAAGCGGCTGGGTGTAGTAAATGCAGCTTCACGCGCCTTAAGTCCCGCGGGCGAGTTATCCATCGGGTGGATCTTGACAAAAGTTGCCTCGAGCTGATCAACGAGAGCGGGTTCAGTCTCGGGGATAAATTGACGAATGACCTTAGGGTCTGTTAGAATCTGCTGGATTTTCTTGGAGCCCGAAAGCTGCGTAAGCAGTGACGGGCACTTGATCGCGTGTGTCGACTCGAGGTAAACGCGCGCATCCCACTCAACCTCGGAGGGGTAGTCGGTAGGGGCATAACCCGAGCGGTAGTAAACGAGCGAGATCTCGGCGCCGGAAGCAGTGTGTACGAGGCGCGTAAAGCCCGTAGTGGTATCCTTAACATACTTGGTGTGCTCCCGAATTTCGGCCAGTGTCAAGCGGTAGCAGATGATGCCGTGGGCCTCGTACAGCTGATACTCAAGGTGACGTTGGTCAAAGACATTGCGCTCGCC
This sequence comes from Geotrichum phurueaensis, assembly GCA_030558065.1. Classification (NCBI taxonomy): domain Eukaryota; kingdom Fungi; phylum Ascomycota; class Dipodascomycetes; order Dipodascales; family Dipodascaceae; genus Geotrichum; species Geotrichum phurueaensis. The sequence goes on from JAJMRT010000157.1 coordinate 36,490, forward strand.
GGGCTGCACAACAAAAAGAATCGCAGTTTTGCCCGCAGGGCTGGCCGTGGCAATGTACTCCTTGTGAGCAACCGCCAAACCCTCGGAGAGCTTAACAAGTGAGTCTGATACTGACGGCTCAATGTGCTTGCTAGTCTCGCCGTACGTGCCACTTTCAGAAAGGTAAGTGTGTAGCTGAGAAACCTTGGTCGCCAGTGCACCAAATGAAATCGACACAGTGTTAAACTCAATTTGCTTGATAGCAGCGCTGCCCTGGTAGCCCTTAGCGTGTTTGTCGACAATGTAATCCGATCGGAACAGGCCAAGTGTGAGATGCTGAGTGAGGCCGGTGGCCTTGACCTTAAGATAAGACTCCCATAGCTTGCCGGTAAAATCGTGGTCAAGCTTGAACACACTATCACCCACGTTATCAGTTAGTACAAAATGTTGCTTTCAATTAAAAGATATTTCTTGAGGAAGACGCTGTCCGTATGCAAGCGAGTAAAAGAAAAACTATACATACTCAGCCAAAGATTCCTTAAGCCACTCCTCATTGTTTGCCACGCGGGAATAGAGCTCGTTGAACGAAGTCTGTACGGCAAGCGCGTTGGTCATAGCGCTCTTGGGGAAGGGCGAGGGATAGACAGTGATAGGCGCATGCACGGCAGTAACACCCTTACCGCCAGGGCTCAGCATAGCCAGACCCTTACCAATAGACCAGTCAATTGCTGTAGTATTGATGAAATCGGCCTCTTCCTTGGAGGGCTGCGGAGGGTACGCTGGATATTCCATAATGGTTCTTTGGTTATTGTTGTCAAAGAGATTGAGATTGTGGAGTAGAAGAAGAAAACGGTACATCGAGATGATTTCAAATCGAGAAAAAAAAAAAAAAAAAAAAAAAATCTTGCGCGTAAAGGCGCCAAAGCACGTGAGTTTATTGCTAGTTTGGGACGTTTGTAACTATAAAGAAACGCCGGTTTGTGACCAGCGCGGTCATGAATTCGTTAAGTTGATCTGGTAAACCCGACGGCTCAGAATTTTTTCTTCTAGCTTATAAAAAGATCAAAAAACATCATCCATGTCTAAAAAATTTGGATTGAATAAATTACAAAACTATTACAGCTTGCAAAGGTCTCAGAAAACAATCTTCTTACCTTCAAACTTGACAGGCTGGGCAGACAGCTTCTTTTTAGCCTCCCACGAGGGATGCAGCGGCTTGTTATCTTCTTCCTGCTGCTTCTTTTGCTTCTCCGCCTGCTGCTCAAACTTGGATTTCTTCTCAATGCCCCTAGCCTGGCGCTTAGCCTCACGCTGCTCAAACTCGACCTGTTTCTGCTCACGCTTACGCTTCTGGTTCTCCTGTTCCTTCTTTAAATGATTGGCGTTCTTGCCAAATTTCATTTCATAGATGGCGCGGCGTGCGCGCTGTCCTCGTCGATTCTTGCGTTCGACGGTGGCCTCCTTAACAACCTCATCATTGTCGGCATCAAAATCATCCTCGGCGTCAGAACCACCAGAAAAGTAACCTGTCGCCAGTTCTGGTAGGTTGTACTGGTTCTCAGACTGATTCTCGCCGGGAAGCGCAAAGAAATCGTCGTGGGCAGTCTGCTCGTTATCAGAATCCTCTTCATCGTTACTCTTGTTTGCTTTCTTTTCAGGCGTTTTCGAAGTACCCAGAATTGACTCGGTTTCACTCTCCTCATCGCTTGAGGCGGCCAACATGTTTTCATATTTGCTATAATCCTCATCTTCCCCGGAGACGTCACCCTGACTAGCAGCAGCTTCCTTCGCGGCGGCCTTTGCAGCCTTGCGCTTTTCCTTTTTCTCCTCTTTCTTGCGCTTGGCAATTTGGCTGGCGGTTTCTCTCTTTACGAGCTTGGTCGAAAATTTGATCGCGTCCAGCATGCTCTTGGTGGCTTCTCTAACGGCGTTCGTGCCGCAAATCCGCTGCGACACACTCTCAAGTGCCGGTGATGCATTTTTGTAGTATGTTGCCGCAGGGGCATCTTCCGGCAGAGTGATAATATCAGCCGGCAAAAAATCCGGCGGGCTCTCACGCTGTTCTGGGGTCGCGAGAAACTCCTTTCTGATCGCGCGTACGGCTTGAACCTCCTTGAGCAGTTCGACATCAACCGTCTTCAGCGCTTCCTTTTCAAGCTCATGTTTTTTAACCTTGTCAGTATTATCTGTTTCCTTTTTTATCCGTTTGTTAATCTTGAGCGCTTCTGTGGTCTTGGATGCCTTGATAGCCTTTTTGATGGCCTTTTTGTAATGGAAGATCTTCTGCTCCACCAGCTTGACGCGCAGAGCACGGATATCCTCCTGTAGCTCAGATGAGATTTCAACAGGCTCAGAGGCCTTTTGATCTTGAATCTCCTGAGCAATCAGATCTGCCCGCTGCGGGTTGGCAAATGCTTCCTGATGCGGGTTTGCCTGACGTTCACGCTTCTTGTCCTTATTGAGCTTTTTGTGAGCGGCAAACTGTGTACGGACCAGACGAGTGTTTTGCAGGTCTTTCGAGGCCCGGGCCTCAAGCATATCAAGCTTCCATAGCAGGTTTTCCTTGCGTTTCTGGGGCGGCATTATAGGCAATATAGGGTATGGAGGGGAGTTGATTAAGAAATGTAGAAAAAAAAAATTTTATCTCCCAAGGCCAAATCTTGAAAGCGGCCCAAGTCAAAGATTTGATGGTAATTTTTTGAATGTCGCAACATCCAAGCAAAAAAAAAAAAGATATAACAATGGGCCGAACCAGAGGGCAACGAGACTAATAACATACATGACAAATTTATTTACAGCTTATGAATACAATGTACAAAAATCCTCCGCTCTGTAGGAACTACCCAGCGCTCCTCTCCTCTATTTCTTTTCGGGCGTGGGGGCGGGCTCCCAGGCCTCCTGCCAGACGACGGTAGGCGGGGTTTCCGTAGGCACTCTCAGTTCCGGAGTAAATCTCTTGCCCTTTTCTCTCTTGGTACCCTCGTAAGCAAGGAATGGGTCGGTCTTCTCCAGCTCCTCACAGGCCTCAACAATCTTGCTATACTGAGCCTCCAGTTGCGCAGCCTCCTGCTCGCGCTTCTCCTTGCAGAAAAGGGTCCAAGCGCGCGTGGCAACATTGTGACGGATCAGATCTTCCATGCACAGCTTCAGTCGCCGGGGCTGCTTCTTGCGGGCACTGAAGACACTCAGCTGTGTGACCAGACGCTGCACCTGCGCAGTCTGGGCGGTGTTGGTCTTGGTGCGCTTGCCGCGGACGGCAATCCGCGGAGTAAGAGCGGGCTGCTGGAGCAGCGTCGACAGTGAAGGGGTTTTGAGTGAGCCCTGGGCCTTCTTGACAGTGTTAAAAAACGACATTGCGAGTGGGATGTCTGCGTAAACGCGGGGAGGGGATGATGTTGTTGATGATGGTTTCTGGGAGAGTCTTGCAGGGTGGTGAAATTTTTTTGTGTTTTTTTGCGGCATCTGATTGGTTGTTATTTGTCAGTGATTATGTGATCAAGGCCCGTTGGGCAGATCGGCGGTTTCAGGTCCCGTAGTCAAGTTTTGGGTGAGGCGTCGGGTGGAGAAATGTTTATGTCCACATACGGCTTGTTTGTTGACAGCCCCTTGGCCATATTATCAGAATGAAACGTGCCCAGGAGAAGCAGAAATTTCAGGTATTTATACCCTGAACAATTCTGAGAGTCTTTAGATTAACCTGCATCATCATCTTTTACCACCTACAGCATCATGAAACCACACGCAATTGATATCCATTGCGATAGCGACCGCCTCAGCACCATTCTTGATACTCTTTTCGAGTCACTTTGGCTTGGTCCTGTCGACTCTGTTTACAATGTCAGTGCATCGTATGCCCCTTATAAAGACCGCGCACTTTGGAGCCACAAGCGGGAGAAAAAGAGCCTCCGCGCCATCACCAGCTTTCTCCACGAGCAGCTCAACGAGCGTATGGCTGTTGTGCTGTTTAAACGCGAAGAAGCACTTGCTTTTGCACATGAGTTGCGTCCTATCAGTACTAGTTCGAGCAAACACACTAGAAACTCTGTGAGCACACCGCCAGTGCGTGAGCGAAAAGAGCGGGCATGGAAGACCAGTCAGAATGAGAAATTGGGGTTTGAATTCACTGAGCTAGAGCCTATGCAGCAGCGGCGACGGCAACAACAGTATATGGAGACTAGAGCCACTACTCCAGAAGTATTTGATATCAACAGAAGCAGCAGAGTCGGCGACGAAAGATTGAAAACAGTTAGTCCAGCCATGGAGACGTCATCCAGACTGCGAAGGCGTCATAGCGCAAGAATACTTATCTCGCCGCCGCAGGACCAGCATCATTTTACTAAGAAGCCCGCGGTGACAGATCACCAACCTGGCTATCTCGCGGCTACTATCAGCTCCAGTTCGCGACACCGTCCGCCGCGCTCTGCGGTTCCACACGACTATGTTGAAAACAGCGCCAATTTTCTTCGGTATAGTCCCTTAGCCAGTCCCGGTGGCATCTACAGCACAAATTACCATGATCTTTCCAAATTTCCTGCAAGCTATAATAGCAGTAATATCAACCACAATACCGACAATATAAACAACAGTGGCTACAATAGTGCCAGCAAGTTGACAGCATTACCGCGGGGCTTGAAAAAAATGAAATCAACGGGCATTCTCCGCGAGCGGACTTGTGTTAACCGCCGGGCGTTATCGCCTCCGCCCATGCCGCTGTCACAGCTTGATTCGGAGTTCCTCTCGCCTGATATAGACTATAGCAGTCGCCGATACACATTTTACGGAGCTGCAACATCTCTGACTACCACGACAGCAGTAACAATGAGCACACGACGCAGCAGTATGATGTCGCCACACTACCAGTACTACAGCTCTTTTTCGCGACCTTTAGGTCAGGATATTCCAGGGGGTTTGGAGAAAAATCTTGGCATTATGGCACCGTATGGCTACCTAAAAGACGCATTTTGACCGCTTGTCTGCCTCCCTACTTACTCCTGTCCTGAGGTTATTATTAATCAGTAATTAACAACAATAACAACAAACGTGAGGTTATATATATATAATCAGTTTATTGTCCTTATAACTATTTAAAAATTATACACAGAAGACATTAATACAACAAAAATAACCCTCTTAGCGGGGAATGCGCCATTCACTATATATTTCATTCACTTCGATGGCACCGAATTTTCCACGAACTCAGTCCGTGTGTCAAGGGAAACCCGACATGATCGTCACTACAGTGCG
>JAJMRT010000158.1:0-41716 GCA_030558065.1 Geotrichum phurueaensis
AGCTCCAAAATCTGGGGCGCCTTGGTAGCAACCAAATACTTTCTAATGACATTAAGATCATCTTGCGCAAAAGAGGTACCCTTGGACTTAACAAGGATTTGCTCTACAGAAGAGTAGTCGAGCATATTTAGTTGGTTTGGTTGGTTTGGTTGGTGATAGTCAACACGAACGTTGTCGAAGTGAAAAAATTTTTATTTTTATTTTTTGGTTAGGAAATTTTGGGAGTCGATAAAATGCCAAAAGCTTGGCTCTACCAACGACGGGTAAAAATAGGCAACAAATACAGACAAATCATCCTAAATATATGGAGCGACAAAGAAATAAAATAGTGATTTAATTTTGTTTAAAAAATACAATAATAGATAAGAGCATATAAAAGAATTAACTGGCTTCATTTGAAAAGTTCAGGGTTCTCTTAAAATTGCTCATGTAGTTTGAGTGCTAAATTCAAATTTTATTACTGCGGTGCCAATTCATTACTAAATACTTATTGTGACTATTTTTCCTTCTTCTCAAGTTCTTTGACACCCTGCTTCTTGTAATAATTGCGAATATCTCTAATAACAAAAAGATTCCAGATAGGAACGAAGATGGTCAATAAAAGGGAGAGAAGGGTGAGTAGAATAGGGTTGGTACGGGGACTGGCACCTAGCACAATGCCGTTCAGAACCCAGCCGATAAAATCAGAGTGCACCATTTGTTGGCCGGCGTCTAACCGCTTGAGAACCAACTCAGCGCAATCGTCAGGCTGCATAATGTCTGAGGGGCCCTCAATAATCTTTGTGATTTCGGGCTTGGTCTGCTCCTCGATTTCAAATCCCTCAGTAGCAATGTTGCCTGGAAAAACACATTCGACATTGATGTTGTAGGGAATACACTCTTGTCTGAGAATGTCTGCCAATACCCTGACTGCACTTTTCAGAGGTGCATATGAACCATAGCCAATGAAACCATAGAATGCAGCAACTGATGAGAAAAATGTGATGTGGCGAGGAGAACTGTTTTTATCGATTGGGGTCGCAGCAATTGCCTTGAAGGCGGCCTGTGAGAAATAGAGAGCGGACTTGTAGATGGAATCGATACTTGATTCAAGTACCTCTGAAGAGGTGTCTAGCAACAGGCCTGGTCTGGCAATGCCAGCACAGCACATTACGATATCAGGGGTCTGATCAATCTCAGTAAAAACTCTGCCACAGTCGGCAGCCTTAGACAGATCAGCCGAAACGTAGCTAATGGTCTGGGTGTCAGAAGTTCTGAGCTTTTCGCACTCCTCGACGGTTTGTTGCAATTTTTTGACAGTGCGGGCGACAATGACAACGCTGCCACCCTGTTTGACAACTAGCTTCGCCAATGAAGCGCCAAGACCCTGAGAGCCTCCAGAAATAACTACAAGTTTATTTTTGACAGGATAATAGCCGCTGAAAAAACCCATTGTCGAATTGAACGGTGTAGAATGTGCTAAGAAATACAAAAAGAAGGGACGATAGAATCAAACGTAAAAATGAATACTTGGGAGTTGGTAGGCTTTTGCTCGACCACTTCCGGCCAGTTGTTCAGATTGTTAAAACATCAAAAAAAAATTCAATTCTTAATCTTTCTTCTTTTCCTCTTCAGCAACCCCCGAACAATTCACCCAGTCTTCACAATGTTTGGAAAATATAAAGCTTTTTCGGTGGCTTTATACCTGGTAGTCGCAATCATCTTTTTTTCTACCGAGGCAAGCGCGGTGAAGAGCTACTTATTTAGAAAGTGCGAAGAGAACCCATTTTGCAAGCGCAACAGACATTATGCTGACCAGATTTCGTCCCTGAGCCAGCCTTGGGAGGCCCCCTACGAGATTGATATTTCTACACTTACGGGCTTGAAAGACGGTGCTTTGGCAGCAACCATTCTAAAAACTACTGCTACTGGCGGTAAGGTTGAGCTTCCTTTGACTGTTCGGTTTTTGGAGTCAGGAAGTGTTCGAATCACTGTTGACGAGAAAATCAGAGCCGATGGCAACATTGAAGTTTATGGAAGCGACAAACTGCAGAAACGCAGATACAACACCCTTGAAGAATGGGCTTTGAACGGCCATTTGGAGAACGCACAGGATAGCACCATTGAGATCACGCAGACTGACTCTGAGGTCTCTATCGAGTACGGCAGCGGCAACAAGGTTGTTTTTATTGCCAAGCCCTTCGAAGTGAAATTTTATCGCAACGGCGAGGCTCAGATTGTTCTCAACGACAGAGGTCTTTTGAACTATGAGCATTGGAGACCTAAGCCTACAGGCGAGAATGCTAAAGACTCGCAGATTGGCCCCTATGAGCTTGAAGAAGGTCTATGGGAGGACAAATTTGATTCCAAAACTGATAAGAAGAGCAAGGGCCCTGAGGCTGTTGCTCTTGATGTGACTTTTATTGACTACAAGCACGTATATGGTATCCCTCAGCATGCTGACAAGCTTTCTCTAAGAGAGACGAGAGGCGGCCCTGGCAACCACGACCAGCCTTACAGACTTTTCAATGTCGACATTTTTGAGTATGAAACTAATAGTCCCATGGCCATGTATGGATCAATTCCATTTATGCAGGCTCACAAACCTTCTGGTTCTGCTGGTGTTTTCTGGCTCAACTCTGCAGACACTTATGTTGATATTATCAAAACTAAGAACGACAACGAAAAGGTTCTTAACTCGAGGCAATCTACACAGACTCACTGGATTTCAGAGGCTGGCCTGCTTGATATTTTTGTGTTTTTGGGTGACAGCCCCGAGGAAATTAACAAATTGTACAGCGAAGTCACTGGCTATTTACAACTTCCCCAGACTTTTTCTATTGCCCACCATCAATGCCGCTGGAACTACAACAGTCAGGATGATGTTTTAGAGGTCAATGACAACTTTGACAAGCATAACATTCCTTATGATGTGATCTGGCTTGATATTGAATACTCTGATGAGAAGAAGTATTTCCTTTGGAACAAGCAACTCTTTCCTGATGCTGTTGAAATGCTTGGTGAACTGGATACCAGCAAGCGCAAACTTGTGACTATCAACGATCCTCATATTAAGGCTGACGGAAACTACGATGTTTACAACAAGGTTGATAAAAATGGTTTAGCTATTCAGAGTGCCAATGGAGGCTCTCGTAAGGGACACTGCTGGCCCGGTGAGTCTGTCTGGCTCGATTCACTTAGCCCCAAGGCCCGCGAGTACTGGAACACTTTGTTTGCATCTGGTTCCGAATTTGCTGGAGGTGCAACCAACTTGCACATTTGGAACGATATGAACGAGCCCTCTGTTTTCAGTGGTCCCGAGACCTCAACCTACAAGGACGACATTCATTTTGGCGGTTGGGAACACCGGGAGGTTCACAACGTTTACGGATTGACCTTTCACAACGCTACTGTTGAGGCCTTGAAGCTCAGATACAATAATGCCCAAAGACCTTTTGTCCTCACTAGAGCTTACTTTGCTGGCTCTCAACGTGTCGGCCCTATGTGGACTGGTGATAACATGGCCAAATGGGAGTACCTGAAGGTTGCCACTCCTATGATTCTAACCTCTGGTGTTGCTGGTATGCCTTTTGCTGGTGCTGATGTTGGTGGTTTCTTCGAGAATCCTTCGCACGAACTTTTAACCAGATGGTACCAGGCAGGCGCGTTTTACCCCTTTTTCCGTGCGCATGCTCATATTGATTCCAAGAGAAGAGAACCTTGGATTCCTGGTGGTCAGTACACTGAAGCCATCTCTAGTGCTATTAAATTGCGTTACAAGCTTCTACCTACTCTTTATACTGCCTTCCAAAAGTCCAGCATTGATGGCAGCCCTATTTTGAAGCCTTTATACTACATTTCTCCAGACAATGAGGACTCTTTTGATATTGACGATGAGTTTTTTGTTGGAGACTCTGGCATCCTTGTTAAGCCCATTACGGATGAGGGTGCAATTAGCACTAATATTTACTTGCCCGACGAGGAAATCTATTACGATTACAACAACAACGCTATCACACTGCAAGGCACTGGTAAGCACATTTATAATGCTCCTTTAAACACAATTCCCATGGTTGTCCGTGGTGGCCATATCCATGTCACCCGCGAGCGCGAGAGAAGATCATCCACGCTGATGAAGTACGACCCTTACACTGTTATTATTTATCTTAACAAGGACGGCAAGGCCGAAGGCAGCTTGTACGTCGATGACGGTGAGAGCTACAACTACGCTGATGGTGAGTATTTGCAGACGGATTTCAAGTTCGAAGGCACTACCCTTGTTTCTACACCCAATAATGGTGAGAAATTGTCGCAGTATCTTGAAAGCCTCTGGATCGAAAAGATTGTAATTGTGGGTTACAAGGGCGATGTTGGCCCGACCGTCCAGGTGTCACAGGGTGAGAGTAGTAGCAGCGCTGCTGTGAGCAAGGAGGACAATGTTGTGGTGGTGAAGCCCCGTGTGACAGTTGCCTCTGAGTTCAAGATTGAATTGGAACTAAACTGATTTTTTTTTTTTTGTAAAAAGAAAATGAATTCAAGTTGCACACTTGTAATAACCACTATAATATCTTATTGATGGCTTGCGACATAGATCTTGCGCTGGACGCTGAGCCGATGATTTTTGAAAAACCAGGTGGGTGGGCTATATACCCTAACCCTATAGTAAACAACACCGCATCAGATTTTTGCTGTTATTTTTATGACTTCACCAATTTTTAGCAGAAAAAAGCAAAACGAGGCGAAGTTACGTGGGCTTTCACATAGTAAACAAGCTAGCTGATACAAGAAATACAAAGGTATACCTAAACAAGCACCTGAAATATTCTGCCCATTTCCTTTTCCTTTACATTCATTTACCTTGTCATTTTTTTCTTTTTTTTTTTTTTTTTTTTTTCGATTTTTCTGTTTTTTCAGCTTTTCACATAGAGTTCGACATAGAGATCATGGTAGACTTAGTCGAAGACAAGTATATTGGCCTGGGTCTGGCCATCAGTTCGTCGCTTGCGATTGGCACAAGCTTTATCATCACCAAGAAGGGCCTTATGGCGGCTGCTAATGACGACCGCGAAGAGGTAGGCCTGGAGTACCTGAAAAATCCCATCTGGTGGGCAGGCATGCTGACGATGGCTGTTGGAGAGATTGCCAACTTTGCTGCATACACGTTTGCGCCGGCGATTTTGGTGACACCCCTCGGCGCGCTATCTGTGATTATTGGTGCTATTTTGGCAGCCCTAATTTTAAAGGAAGAACTCGGCGTGTTGGGAAAGCTAGGCTGTGCCATTTGCTTGATCGGATCCATCATTATTATTCTTCACGCACCACCAGACAAAGAGGTCAAGACAGTCGATGAGATTCTCGAGTATGCTGTTCAACCCGGATTCATGTTTTACTGCTTTGTTGTTGCTGTGTTTGCTGTGGTCATGATTTATTTCGTGGCACCAAAGTACGGCCGCAAGAATCCGATGGTATACGTGTCGATCTGCTCCACCGTCGGTTCGGTCTCTGTCATGGCCATCAAGGGTTTTGGTATTGCCGTTAAGCTGACGTTTCAGGGCAACAACCAGTTTACCCATCCATCAACATATGTCTTTGCTATTGTTGTGGCGGTGTGCATTGTTACCCAGATGAACTACTTTAACAAGGCTCTCGACCAGTTTGACACCTCGATTGTGAACCCGTTATACTATGTAACGTTCACAACAGCCACCTTGGTGGCCTCGTTTATTCTGTTTGCTGGCTTCAACACTTCTGATCCGGCCAACTCAGTGTCACTTGTGTGTGGATTCTTGATTATTTTCACTGGCGTTTATCTCTTGAACATTTCTCGCGGCGACATTAGCAAGTTAGTTCCGTCCAAGGCGCTTGAGGGCATGCCGATGGATAACACTATCGCTGGCATTCAGACTCGCCGCAGCATACAGATCCAGCGCAATTCAAGCAGCTCCTACCGCTTCCAGCATTCGCGCTCTGCATCACTACGTTCCCATGACGCTCGGTTGATTAACGACATGGAGGAGGAGTCAATTGGACTCACCCGTTTTGACGAGGACAATCGCCGCCGGGATTTCAGCAACGGCAGTAGCGGCGGCCGTGGCGCTGATTACGAAGAGCAAGATGATGATCTGGATTATGGAAAGAACGCGCACCAGACGGATAGACTGATCAGATAACTGAAATTTTTTACTGTTTGATTAGGGAGTGAGCGAGTGTATCATTCAAAGGACATCAGTACTTAGATCTCTCGAGAGAGAGAAGAGATGATGTGTATGGGTTTAAGGTCTAAATTTAGACTTCAGGGTATTATTATTATTATTATTTTTTTTTTTTATTATCATTTATCACGACAGGTTTAAACGTATATAGCTACAGTATAAATATTACCATATATCACACAGTAACTACTATCATATATTTAGGCTCTTGTTGTTACTAAACACCATATGAACCGTGATTTAGTAATTTCGAAAGAAGAGAATGTGAATTTAGGTTGCTTAAAAAGATCCGGCCACAAAGCCCGTGAATATTTACAAAAAAAAAATAATAATAGCAGCTGCAACTACTCCGGTTAAGGCAGAGGTGACGGAAATGGAGGTTATTTTGCTGTCAACAGAGAGATAGGATCAAACGCTATATTAAAATAACTACTATTTGCTACGTACACTTGCTAGATTTATAGCTACACCGGCTTGAAGTTTCCGTCAAGCACTGTCGTTTCCACCCTCGACGCCGTCATCGCAATGTCCGGTGAGAAAACAATGTTGTCGAAAATGAGAAGAAATCTTTTCAAGATTGAAGCACAAAAACCAATATAGTGGCTTTTCCCTTTTTCCTCAGCCCAAAAAAAAATACAAAAAAAAAAAGCAAAAAGTGTCTTTGCTAAAACAGGCATTATGTGTGCTAATAGTATAAACAGGTATGCACAAAAACATATGAAAAATGTAAAATAAAAGTCTTTCAAACACTGCATTGGGAAATTAATTTTTTGGCTTTAATGTCACTGTAGATTGATTGAGACAGCACCTACCCAGTGGGCAGCTTATGAAAATTCTTTCAAGCTGCAGACACCTGTCAAAGAAAAACCTGAAGGTATTGCTAAGTTCTCTAGGTATATATATTAGTACAACAGTCTCAACTTTTACAACAAATCAAGTTGTCGATTCACTTTAATATCTTGAACGTTGTCATGGTTCAGTATCACTGCTATATAGATAAACCAGGAAGAAATGGATTACATCTTCACAAGACGTAGTATAAGAGACCCAGATACATTCGCTGTAGTAACTTCAAGTTTTTTCTTTTGGGGAAAGAGTCCACTAGTTGCCCGAACAAAATAATGTGCGTTATGGCCCATGTAAATCTGGAGATAATCAAAATATATTGCTCTCTAATTCACAAAATCTCAATGGTTTCACTTGTTATCGTTTATTTTTTTTCCTTTTTCTTTCATTTGCCTCGCTTGAAATCGTGAAAAGAACTCAAGAATGCTATGTGGGAATATATGGGTGGCTAAAGTGTGGCCAATTTTGCTGAATCTTGCACGGAATAAAAAAAAAAAAAACTGGCACTATTTGGCAGCTTGATCTAGACACAATCATAAGTAACCATCAAGTTCAATAAAACCAGAATCAACATCAATTTCAAACCTGACAAGTCGGAATCCTTAAAAAATGACTGTGACTGATCGCTGCATATAAACCTATTTTATTTTGCCATTACGCCATTTGGCCATGGTGCTGTGGCTGATCATATAATTAAGCCACACTCGGTTTGGCCTTGAAAATTGCCATTGGCCAATCACAATTGTTGCTTATAAAACAATACTATCATTTGAGCCACCAATTACATCAAGTCACGTGCTATTGTGTATAATTTACTATGCCAGTGGCTCATTTTCACTAAATCATTTCAAGCCACAAATGTGTTAGGTCCTTAGCAGATTTAAGCTCCGGCAAGAAAACATTATTAAAGGCAAAAAGAGGAGGCTTGAAATTTTTTTTCTTTCTATATTTCATTCTTCTTCAATCTTTTTTCTTTCTTTCTTCTTCCTCCTTTTTTTCTTCATCACGATATCTTGATTGGATTTGGTATACATCTTTCCCAATAGTATACTGTTTTCTTACACTTTTATATAACAATGTCTCTGCTAAAAACTGTGCAAGATTCAGGTATGTCTTGATAAGAAACCAACATTTGCCCTTTCTCGGTTCCAGTTAATCATGCCTCGAGATAACAAACTTCCGTCTAACATTTGCGCAAACAGTTCACCATGTCGCCTCTCTGGTATCTGGTAAGGTGTTTGGTTTTCAGCCGGCCCTCTCGGTGAAATCCTCTTTAACAGCTGTATTTGAATCAAAGCAAGTAAGTTTCAATCTGCTTTTCTCCAGGTTTTGTTTGTTGCGATTATCTTTGAAACTAACTCCTCCTCTTCACAGATCACTGTGTTAAGAAACAAAAACGATGGCTTTTCTAGAATTGCAGAGTACATTGAGTCAAATCCGTCGAGCAGAATCTCCATTCTCATTTCTCTTAACGAACTCTTCAACTCGCTGCCGGACCTTAGCCGTCTCTCTTCACACAACATTGTCCTCCATGTTGACACAACCACTAACGGAGTTCCTGATTATGGAAAAATCACTGCGCTGCGTCATTTGGGATTTGTGTTTTTTCAGTCCTTTGGTGTCGCTGACGCCCAGTCCGTTTCTCTTGCAGCATACCTTGTTGCCAATAAGACGCAACAGCCCGTGATTCACTTCTTCTACCCCTCTGAAGCGAACCCGGCTCAGAAGTTTTCTGAATCGTTCATCCACAGTAGCGTCGAGTCATTTTCTTTCTCTGACACTGTTGCTACTACTCCTGAAGCATTCTCAGACTCTAACGACTCTGACTCAACCATTGATGTTGTCTCTTCGTCTAACTCAACATTAAACCCCACCGCCTCACTCTCGCAGATCATCAACGAAGCGTTTGTGCTCGTTTCCTCTGGAACTAAAAATACTCCTGCTCTTTTTCCCTTTCAATACTATGGTTCTAAGCATGCCCAGAATGTTATTGTGCTACTTTCCTCCTTTATTGAGCCTTTTATTGAGGCGATCGCACAGGCTTCTAACAGTGATTCTTACAGCGAAACCGGTATCGTTGTCATCCGCACTTACAGACCTTGGTCGTCTCTTGATCTCCTCAACTCCATCCCTAAGTCTGTTACCAAGATTGCCTTGGCTGAGCAGCTTCACAGAAAGACCACAACTTGGAGTCCCCTTGTGCAGGACTTTGTTGCCAACCTCCAAGCCACTGCCTCTGACTTTTCCACTGTTCCCCAGTTTGTTGCTTTCCAGCTTGGCAGTGTTACCTACGAGAACGTTAAATCTGTCTTGAACACTATCGTCTCTAACCTTAACGCGCCCACTCCCGTCAACAACTTGTACATTGGCACCAAGCCTGAATCTTTGGTTACTGGTTCTGAGATCAGTCCTGAGGCCGAGCAAAAGGCCAAGACTCTGGAATACGCCTACATTAAGGTGTTGAACCAGATTTTCAACAAAAACATTGATATTCTTAACTCTGCTGACAAGCCTGATACTGGCGTTGCTAACACTCCTGAGTACGGCTTTGGTGCCTTCTTGGCTCTTCTTGAGAAGCGTCAGGCTCTCATCAACAGCGTCCAGACTGCCATCAAATCAAATGATTTCCCCCTTTCTTCTAAGGCTAAAATTGACGATCTGCTTTCTGCTTGGGCGCTTGGTGCCAAAAACTTCAAATCTATCCAGGAGGTTAAGAACCTTGATGAATCTGCCAGTGAGATCATCTCTCTTCTGCAAGAAAACGCTGGCTCTTCTTCTACCGCTGCCTCTCTTTTTGAGAATTCCGAGTCTTTCAACCTCAAGTCCTCTTGGCTAATCGGTTCCGACGCCTGGGCTTACGATCTTGGTAACTCTGGTGTTCACAATGTCATTTCCTCCGGCAAGAACCTGAACATGCTTGTTATTGACTCTGAGCCCTACTCCGATGTTGTCAACAACACTACTTTTTTCAGAAAGAAGGACATTGGTCTTTACGCCATGAATTTTGGCAATGTCTACGTTGCATCTGTCGCTGTCTACTCCTCGTACACCCAGCTCTTGCAGGCTTTGCTCGAAGCTGAGAAGTTTGACGGTCCCTCCGTTGTTCTTGCTTACCTCCCCTACAAGCAGGAGTCTGATTCTCCTCTTGCTGTTCTGCAAGAAACCAAGAAGGCTGTTGACTCTGGCTACTGGCCTTTGTACAGATGGGACCCAACCCTTGATGAGCCTTTCAGACTTGACTCCCCTCGTATCAAGAAAAACCTTCAGGAGTTCCTTGACAGAGAGAACCACCTTTCTCTTTTGTCCAAGCGTGACCCTACTTTCGCCCGTACACTTGAGCAAAGTTATGGTAAGGATGTTCGCGATCTGCAAAAGCGTAAGGCTAAGGATGCTCTTGCTAAGTTGCTGGATGGTCTCTCAGGTCCTCCTCTTACTGTTCTGTTTGCCTCCGATGGTGGCAACGCTGAGAACCTTGCTAAGCGTCTTGCTAGACGTGCCAAGGGTCGTGGCTTGAAGGCTGCTGCTCTTGCTATGGATGACTTCCCCATCGAGGATCTAGCCAATGAGGAGAATGTTATTCTTATCACCTCTACCGCTGGTCAGGGTGAGCTTCCCCAGAACGGTAGAAACTTCTGGGAGGCTATCAAGTCTTCTACTGACATTGATCTCGGTAACGTCAAGTTCTCTACTTTTGGTCTTGGTGATTCCCAGTACTGGCCCAGAAAGGAGGATAAGCACTACTACAACAAGCCCTCTAAGGATCTTTTTAACAGATTCAAGCTTCTCGGTGCCACTGAGCTTGCTCCTATTGGTCTTGGTGATGACCAGGACGCTGATGGTTACTCTCAGGGTTACAACGAGTGGGAGCCTTTGCTGTGGACTGCTTTGGGCGTTGACAATGTTGCTGCTGCTGACGAACCCCCACCAGTTACCAACGAAGATATCAAGATTGCCTCTGATTATCTCAGAGGTACTATTGCTGAGGGTCTTCGTGATGAGTCTACTGGTGCAATTACCGCTCATGACCAGCAACTTACCAAGTTCCATGGTATCTACATGCAGGATGATCGTGATATTCGTGATGAGCGTAAGGCCGCTGGTCTTGAGCCTGCCTATTCCTTCATGGTCCGTGTTCGTCTCCCTGGTTGTGTTTCCACTCCCAAGCAATGGCTCCGTATGGACGAGCTTGCTGATGAGCGTGGTAATGGTACTATCAAGATTACTACTCGTGGTACCTTCCAGCTCCACGGTGTTATCAAGAAGGATCTTAAGCCTGCTATCCGTGGTATGAACGCTGCTCTTATTGATACTGTCGCCGCTTGTGGTGATGTCGACAGAAACGTTGTCGCTGCCGCTCTGCCTGGTAACAAAAAGATTCACGATGAGGTTGTTGCCATTTCTCATCAAATCTCTGAGCACCTGTTGCCCCAGACTACTGCTTACCATGAAATCTGGCTTGAGGGGGCTGACGAGGGTGACAAGCCTGACTACGAGAGCACTTTTGCCAGCCGTCAGGAGGGCCCCAAAAAGAAGAAGACCCTTGTCGCTGGCTCTACTCTTGTTGATCACGAGCCTCTTTACGGTCCCACTTACCTTCCCAGAAAGTTCAAGATCAACATTGCTGTTCCTCCTTACAATGATGTTGATGTTTTTGCTCACGATATTGGTCTTGTTGCAATTGTTGAGGACAATGACCTCAAGGGTTTCAACGTCTTTATTGGTGGTGGTATGGGTTCTACTCACAATAACAAAAAGACTTACCCTAGAACTGGTAGTCTGCAAGGTTTCGTCACCAAGGACAAAATCACCGAGGTCTGTGAGAAGATTATGCTTGTCCAGCGCGACCATGGTGACCGTGGCAACCGTAAGCATGCTCGCCTAAAGTACACCGTGGATGATATGGGAAATGATGCTTACCGTGAAAAAGTCGAGGAGTTACTTGGTTACAAGTTTGAGGCAGGCCGCCCCTTCCACTTTGAATCTAACACTGATCAGTTTGGTGGCTGGATTACGGATGAGACTGGTCTTCATCACTTTACTACTTTTGTTGAGAATGGTCGTGTTGAGGATACCCCCGAGCTGCAGTTTAAGACTGGTTTCAAAGAGTTGGCTCAGCTTCTTGACAGTACTGGTGGTGAGTTCAGACTTACTGCTAACCAGCATATTCTTGTCAGCAACATTTCCGATGAGCAACTGCCCGCGGTTAAGGCCCTTATGGCCAAGTACAAGTTGGACAACACTGCTTTCTCTGGATTGAGACTTTCGTCTGCTGCATGTGTGGCTTTCCCCACCTGTGGTCTTGCCATGGCCGAATCTGAGCGCTACCTCCCTGTTCTCATTACTAAGCTTGAGGATGCTTTGGAAGAGTACGGCTTGCGCCACGACAGTATTGTTATGCGTATGACTGGTTGCCCCAACGGCTGCGCCAGACCCTGGGTGGCTGAGATTGCCTGCGTTGGTAAGGCCTACGGTGCTTACAACCTGATGCTGGGTGGTGGTCACCATGGTGAGCGTCTCAACAAGCTCTACAGAAGCTCGCTCAAGGAAGATGAGATTTTGGCAATTCTCAAGCCCATGTTTAAGAGATGGTCGCTTGAGAGACATGAGGGCGAGCACTTTGGTGACTTTGTCATCAGAGTCGGCATTATTGCTGCCACCACTGAGGGCAAGAACTTTTGGGACAACCTGCCCGAGGAGGCGTAAATGTTTAAGCAGTAATAAGCAATCCTGGGTTATGAGATGTAAAATCTGTTTGCTAATTTATCTTTATTTTTGTTCTTGTTTATACATATATATATATATTTTTTTTTCCTTTTTTCAATAAATTTATGTTTGTTCACAATTCATTTGAATTTCCAGAGAGAAAAAAATTTGTTGACTCAACCGTGATTCAAACTTTGGCGATTTGCCCATTAACCCTTCCGATCTTTTTTTGCTTTTCTGTGAGGATTAGATACTATACCGCGCAAAAAGTAATCGCGTGATATTCAGCAAGAGTGATAATTTACTACAGGAAATGGCCGCGTGCACACCGTTCAAAATGAAAAATTTTTCAGAGCGCACACTGGCATTTCTATAGGGATGAAAAAAAATTTTTTTTTTTTTTTGACAAATCATGAGGTTTTATTATAATTTTTTTCAAATTTATTTATTTTTCAATTACTTTTATTATCAATTTTTTTTTCGGAATTTTATCCATTTTAGGTCCAGTGCACAGATGGTAAGGTACAGACCAGCCAGCATCAGCTGTAAACAAACAACAAGCCTGCTCGAAAACCGTTGGGCTAGAACGAAGAAAATTCAGTACTTGAATTTGCTCTGCGTTGTTTTTTGTCTTTTTTTTGTGACCTTCCTGCTGCTGCAATTGTTGTCTACTTCTTGATTGTAATCTGTGGAGTAGGGGTGGATTGGGTATCTGGGGTAGTAAACACAGAAAACGGAAACAAAAAAATAGCAAATTGGATAACAAATAAAAAAAAAAAACAGGCTCAACAAAATATAATAAAAATAAAATAAAAAAATAAATAAAAAAGTAATATAAAGCCATAATTAAGTAGTCAATTTCCCGCAAGAAGAAGACACCTATATAAGGTTTTAAAAGAAATTGGGTATCGTTGGTCCGCGCGTAAAAAGAAGGGTCATAAGTTCGTCACATCACAAGTAGAAATAAGTTGGAAAGATATTGAATAGTTAATAAACGCCGAGTAAAGAAAAAATTTGACGAGAGAAAAAAACACAAAAAAAAAAAAAAGAACGCCAGAGAAAGATAGAAGAAAAAGAAAAGAACGGTAGATAGTAAACAAGCAGCAGTAGCAGCCACAGACTGTTCAGTTAGTAGCCAAAAGCAAACTGCTTACCGAGTCCAAAACCTAGGGCCCAAAGACCAATGCCAACATTGAGCACTGAGATATTTTTGACAAGACTTTTACAGACCTTGGAAGTGACATCCGCGTCAGTGGGCTCAACGGTTCCCTCACTGCTACGAGTGACGGTGCTGGCAGTGCTGGAAGTACTAGAAATTGAGGAGACCACCGACCTGGCTGGATGCGCTGGCGAAGGGGGCAATTCTGACTCTGCCGCGGTGGGGAAAACGCGGGCCTTAAATGTATCAAGGTCGGCCTCAAGCGCAGCGACTTCCAACCGCAGATCGAGGATGGCCTGCTCCCGGCGCGCAAGCTCAGTAAGCACGTGCTGGATATCGGGACCCGGTTGCTGCCGGTGGTGATTCTGATGGCGCTGTTGGTAATCAGGGATGCCTTCATGGTGATCGCTGCTGCTAGCAACGCTGCTAGCAGGCGAGCTGTATTCTGTATGGGTGATAGTAGATGTTGAGCACATACTGCTGAGGCTGCTTGTAGGCGTATGCGTGGCTTTAAACTGCGCTGGCTGGGGGTGGCTGCTGCTGACGCCGACGGTGGAGGAGGCAGACGCTGAGGGCTCGAGCGGTTCGATCAGCCGCGCTTTGACATGCCAGAAGGAGCCAAACAATGGGTAAGGCCGGCCAACCAGAGGCGCATGAGCGGCGTCGCCGGCGCTGCAATTCAGCTCGTCGGCAGGCAGTTTTGTAGTTATGAGCGGGTTGGTGGGTTTTCTAAAGTCTGGGCCGGGTGCGCCGCTGCTTGTGTTGGTGGTGGTAATGCTGCTGGCACTGCTACTAGACGCTGCAAACGACGCGCTGGCAATAGAACTGGTAGAGAGATAGTGCTGGTGCTTGAGGGACGGCGCGTATATGGCCGCTGAGCTATTTTTAAGCTTCGTGTTGGTATTAGACGTAGCGCTTGAAAGGAAGATACGCTTGCGCGTGGAAGGTCTCAACAACATGATGGTTTAAAGATGACAGGCAGCTGGAAAAAAAAAAAAAAAGTATAAATTAAAGAATAGTGTGTGCAGATAGACTATGAGAATTCTGATCTGCAAACAGGAGTAGGTAATTTAGGGGGGTTAACTTAGACAAACAACAACAACAACAACAACAACAACAACAACAACGGCCTATACTCAAAGGTATATATCGAGGAATGAATTAGTTTTCTTGTTCTTATTAACGCGCAGAACAAGGTCTATGGGCAACAGGTACCTATATATATTATTGCAGTAGAGCTTTTTGTGCGTCATCGGGTCTGGGTTTCCAACGGTGCTACGGAGATTGGTATAAACGGGGTAAAAAAATGAAATAAAAAAAAAAAAAAAGTGACCTGATTTTTGATTTACGAGCGAAATAATAAAAGGTCATCATTATCCAGACTGGTCGGTCTGCTGGATCATGGCAGTTTCGACTACCTGGAAAGGAAAGTCTTTGATCAAGGGCACTGCAGACATTCCTGCGATCTTGAATCATCTGAATCGTTGAGTACGGTACTCCTATCATGTGCTGACAATGCAATTTTTCATTTTTTTTTTTTTTTTTTCATATTTGTTTTCTAATACCTTTAGCAGTCTTCTTCCGACGTCTTTGGCCCTTTCTATCGCCAAGTTTCACGTCCTAGATACTATCGTTTTGTCGGTACCGGCGGAATACCATTAACCAAAAGAGAATAATTTTATTTTTCTGCTTCGAAGCTCGTGCGATTACTGCCATAGGCTTTTAGCTGGTTGGTATTGCCAGATCGAGGCTTTGAATCGAAACTTTGGTGCAGGTTTTTTTATTTTTCTTAATTATTACTGCACCCCGTAGGGGTAGAGGCCTAGACCGCTATAGCGTATAGCTATAATCCGCGATTGATCAGAATCATCAGTGCTGGGTCTCTAAAGTAATCTTTGATGCAGTCTCTGAAGCAGCATCTGAAATATTACAACAGCATTGACCCTTAAAATGCTCAAAATGTCATCTCCATGTTATTTAAGCTTGTCAAAGTCGAAAACTGCAAATTGTAACCGAGTGCTTTTGACATCTGTAGCCTGACGAGTGAAAGACCTCCGAAGGCTGTCCGTTGGTAGAAATGAGTAAATAGGAGTTGTTATATGTAAAATTATTATTATCATTATTATCGTCATTATTACCGCCTCTCTATCTTCAGGCTATTTCACCAATGCAGCAACGCGAGGCAGATAAGTTTAGGCCGATGGCGGCACCGATGCGGCAATCACCTGCTTATAGCTGCTCCGTCTCAAATACCCGGCTTTGATCACTGCCTCTGGGACTCGCTCGAGCGCATGGCGCGCGCGCATATGGTCCACCCCCCAGATGCTTGCCATGTTGATCACATCGTAAGGGCCGCGCACAACCACAGGCGAATATGCCTCGCTGACAATGAGCAGGCCGCGTCCACGTGAGCTACGCAAAAGATGGGCGGCATTTGAAATCAACTGGCGTCGCGACTCCGGGTTGGCCATACCACTAAGCCCAGACCCGTCCTCAAGGTGATTGACGGCCTCAGTAGAAGCCGAAGTGAGCTTGATCTTTTTTTCCTTGCTGCTGCCCGTAGCCAAGCTTAGACTGGGGTCCTTGCCGCCAGCGTAGGCAATTTCAAACTTGATACCCTTGCCGACGGCAGCACCAATGGTGCGATGTCGCAAAACGCAGGGAAATCGCACCGTCATGTCTAAGGAAATGATGTCAACGCCATCAAGCGCAGTGCATGCCATGAGCAATGTGCGCTCACTTTTTGGCCGCACGGCGACAATGTCGTACACGGTGCCGAGTGTCGCCAGGCGCTGTGGCTGGTGGGAATTAGAGCTATCGTCAAGAACTAGCGTCACGCGTCGGAGCACACGCAGACCCGCGGGGATCGGGGCAGGCAACAGCGAGAGGTCAATTTGGCATACGGTATCAGTGACGTTGTGCTTGGCGCTGGCCGAGCCCCCGGACGTCGTGGCAAACGGGTTTTTTGAGGTGCCATCGATAGTGTAGTTGAGGGCAACGGCTGTGTATCCAAGATCACGCAAGATATCAAGCGTTTTAGAAAGATTCGCAAGAGAAATCTTATTGGGCACGGCGGGCCAGGGAACGTTAAGGTCGGTGAGCATTGCTGGGCGGGTATATTAGGGCAGCGGCACCTGTCAGAGCGGGCCGCTGAAAAAAAAAAAAAAAATTTTTTACTGGGATGGCCCGTGGAGTGATGACCCATAGCATGGTGTGTGTATACCCTAACCTTTCTAAGGCATTTTTTCAATTTTTTGAATAACATTCTATACACATTAGACTATACACCATGGTATTCTATTTTTGATTTTCGTGATTTTTTTTTTGTTTATGTTTTCCCGCCCTTCATTTTCGCAGTCATTTTTATTATTGTTTGTCTCCTTTTTTTTTTTTTTCCCTTCCCTTCGCTCCCTTCCTTTCTGCTCCTTTTGCTCCTCCTCTCCTTTTCTCCTTCCCCATCACCAGCCCCCCTTCTTCATGATACTCGTTAGGTATCATCGTAGCACATTCGCTTTGGGTATCACAATCTGCCTGTAATAACATCCTTTTTACGCCCATATCCTAGCCAGTCTATCAGCAACCTCGCCGCAACAGCTTGAACACTACCCTGCATTTTTTTTGTCTTTGTTGTTGTTGTTGTTGTTGTTGTCTAGATTTCCATCCCCATCACCTCAGTCAACACCACCACCACCACCATAATGTCCACGCAAATTCAGTCTTCTAATGTCGTCGGTGTCCACTACCGCGTCGGCAAAAAGATTGGCGAGGGCTCCTTTGGCGTCCTTTTTGAAGGCACCAATCTTCTCAACAACCAACAGGTTGCTATCAAGTTCGAACCCAAAAAGTCCGACGCCCCCCAGCTTCGCGACGAATACCGGACATACAAAATTCTTGTTGGATGCGTCGGCGTCCCAAGTGTCTACTACTTTGGCCAGGAAGGCTTGCATAACATTCTCGTCATTGACCTCCTTGGTCCATCTCTTGAGGATTTGTTTGAGTGGTGCGGCCGCCGCTTCACCCTCAAAACCACCGTCATGGTGGCCAAGCAAATGATTTCCCGCGTTCAAACTGTCCATGAAAAATCTCTTATTTACAGAGACATTAAACCTGACAACTTCCTTATCGGCAAGCCCAACACCAGGACTGCTAACCTCATCTACATTATTGATTTTGGCATGGCAAAGCAGTATCGCGACCCTAAAACTAAAGTGCATATCCCGTACCGCGAGCGCAAGTCCCTATCTGGAACTGCCCGTTACATGTCTATTAACACCCATTTGGGCCGTGAGCAGTCTCGTCGTGATGACCTTGAAGCCCTTGGCCATGTCTTTATGTACTTTCTTCGCGGCAGTCTCCCTTGGCAGGGACTCAAGGCTGCGACTAACAAGCAGAAATACGAAAAGATTGGTGAAAAGAAGCAAACTACCGCCATTAAGGAATTGACCGCTGGATTCCCTCCCCAGATTGAACAATACCTGACCTACGTGAGAAATTTGCAGTTCGACGCTACTCCCGATTACGATTATCTTCGCGATTTGTTTACGCAAGCTCTGAAGACGACAAATGAGGTTGAGGACGGCGAGTACGACTGGATGAAGCTCAACAATGGAAAGGGCTGGGACTATGTCAACAACAGGAAGCCCAACTTGCATGGATATGGCCACCCTTACCCCCCTGGCCACCGCCAATCGACCAACACCAACGCCGTGGCTGCTGCTGCCGCAGCTAATGCCACGGCCAACAACCCCCAGCAGCAGCGCGTCAACCATCCTCTACCCCCTAACGCTGCTGTGGTCCGGAGCAAGTCTAAGCGGTCTCGACAGCAACAGCCCCAGCAACAGTCGACCACTAATAGTGCATCTAACATTAACAACACCGGTACAAATGGTACTACTCCTTCTAGTAACAACATTTCTGGCAGCAGAATGGGAAAAACGCTTGCGCAAGGCGGCCAGTACCAGACCACGTACAGCCAACAGCCGCAGGCCACCTCGCAGCAGCAGCCGCAGCAGCCGCCTTCTGCAGCCAAGCACCAGTTGCAAAACCTTAGCGATCAAAACCAGGCCAGCAACCCTTATTACTCGCAGCAGCAACAGCAGCAACAACAGGCTGAAACTGAGCATAAGGGTGTCTGGTCTAAGATCACCTCGTTCTGCTGCGGCTAGATAGCCACCGCGTTTTCTCCTGAACACTTTTAGAATAGATGGAGTGAGTGTGTGTGTTTTTATTCTTTCTTTTTTATTTTTTATTGTTGCTATTATTATAAGTTGTTTGTTTTTCCTTCTATAATTATTCTTGTCAATTGTTCGTTATCAATTTTTTGCATTCCTTTGATATATACATATTTTTTTTTTGTCTACCCCAGCTGCCTGTGTGAGGTCTATTATTTGAACGTAAGTGTTGCGCGAGAATTTCGCGAAGGGTTCGCGCCCGAGGCGGCAGTCCCGACGCACCCGTAGAATGTGAGTTCCGTGGGTCATGTGATTTGAAAATTTTTTACCCAATTTCCCGTTTGGAATTTTTTTTTTTTTTTTTTTTTTTTTTTTATTTTCCCGACTTCCTTCCCTTCCCTCAAGTTCGTCAGTAAAAATCTCCACAATGAAGGCTTTACAGACACTTGGTAGGAGTTACAACCGAAATCTTTTGGCCCAGCGCTCGTCGGCGTCATCTTTGCTGCGGCGGTCGCCGCTGACGCAGACGCAGCGTCTCTTCCAGAGCAAGGGCAAACATTCCGTTGAGCTCAATACCTCTTCATTTGACGCCGCCGCGAGCAGCATCCCGCCGCCGCCACCACCTTCCGCCAGACTCGCAGCTGCGCCATCGACACTGACGTATGATAACACATCATGGTCTTCGCCCAACGATGAAATTGGCATCCAGCCTTACACCAAAGACTACTCTCATTTATGGACGCTGCTTGAGGCTTGTCTTGACACTCAGAATTTCACGCGCGCGCAGGACGTGCTGATAAACTTCAGCAAGCACTGTGGCTCCAACGATATTGCTATGGCCGTTAACAACTACCTTTTGCGGCTGGCTGAAGTTAACGAGAAAGACGCTGAGGTTGCGCAGGCCTGGTTGGCTCAGATCCAGACTAAGATTCGCGGCGTTAAAAAGTCATCTGTGACCCACGCTATCCTACTGAGGAACGTTTGCGTTGCTTCTGATTTTAACGTTGCTGTAATTAACGATTTTCTAGCTGACAAAAACTTGGTAGAAATTCTTCGCCATGTTGACGTGCTAGGTATCGACGTTATTGCCAGAATTGTAAAGGTAAGTTTGACTTCTTTTTTTTAGTGAACAGAGCGAGGCAAAAAAAAAAAAAATTTTCTAGGTTCTCAGATTTTAGCTAACGTATATGATAACAGGTCTGCGATCTCCCGCTCACTGTTGTGGACCAGCGCTACAGAGATCTTGTTCACTCTATCAATGACCCCAATTCTGAGAAAGCCGCTACTGCCCCCGCTGATTCCACTCCTTCCGAAGTTGCGCAAGAATCAGACAAGGAGGCTTCCAAGGACTTGGACCTCAGCACAAGTGAAACTCTCAACAAGCCTGGTGCTGATAAACTCAAAGCTGTACTGACGACAAACCTTAGTGCCATTAGACATTCGCTCACCGGTATGGCCTCCGACGAGGCTACCAAGACATTTGTTAATGCAATCTCCGACATTGTTCCTCTCGAGGCACTTAACGACAGTGAGAACTTCATTGATTATTTTAAAATTTCAAAGCTGGTTAAGCCCGAGGATAGCGAAAAGTTTGAGCGCGCTTTCCACGATTTCAATGTCTCGCGCCAAGAGGCCATGGAGACTAAGGGGTTTGAAGCTGCTAAGCAGACTTGGAAGATTCAGTATGACAAGCTTCGTGAGAAGGGTGTAATGAGTTTGAAGCCATTTGAGGCTTTGCTCTGGCGCTGGAATCGAGAGCTTCAACCTCTGATTGAGGAGGAGATGGCTCGCATTAAGGAGACTACCAAATTCGTCACCAAGATGGATGTCCAAAAGCACATTCAGAAGAGCAACCGCCTCAAGCGCCAAAACAAGCTTGAAGAGACTGTCAGTGTTGATACTGGCGACCGATTTGAATACGGTCCCTACTTAATGCTGGTCAACCCTGAGAAGCTTGGTATCCTTACCATGCTTGAGCTTTTGAAGTTGACGTCTACGGGTGGTATTCTTGAGGGTATGAGAACTGGTCGTGCAGTGCTAGCTGTTGGCAGTGCTGTGGAGGCCGAGTATAAGGCGTCACAGACCTCCAAGCGTGAGAAAAACGCTCTTGGTGGCATTTCCAGAAACCAAGACAATTCATCCTCTGTTTCCACCATCAAAGATACAGTTAGAGAGAGTGAACTTACTACTTCCCACACCGCTTGGCCCATGACTATCAGAGCTAAAATTGGATCTCTGCTTATCTCTCTTCTGCTGCATGTTGCTAAAGTTCCTGTTTACGGCAACGACCCTGTTACGGGCGAGACCGTAAAGAGTGAGGCGCCTGCATTTTACCATGGTTACCAGTACCAGGGAGGCACCAGGCTCGGTGTCTTGAAGGTTCACAAGTACCTGAGTAAGTTTATTACTGGTGAGCAGTCAAGCTCGTTCCTTCAACCGCAGTTGCTTCCCATGATCATCAAACCCAAGCCTTGGGTTTCTTACAACAACGGTGGTTACCTGTACAGTTCTGCTCCTATTATGAGAGTTAAGGATGCCCCCGAGCAGCTTGCATACCTCAAGGCTGCGTCTGAGAGACACGACATTGACACCGTTTACAGAGGTCTGAATGTTTTGGGTGAGACCGCTTGGACCATTAACACTGATCTTTTTAAGATTATCACAAAAGTGTGGAATGAGGGCAAGCAGTTTTTGAGCATTCCCGAATCTCAAAGTGAGCTTGTTCTTCCTCCTGCGCCTCCTAGAGAGGCGGATCCCTCTGTCAGAAGAGACTGGCTACGTGCATGCCGCAAGTTGCATATCGAGCATCAGAACAGCTACTCTGAGAGATGTAGTGCTAACTACAAGCTCGAAATCGCAAGAGCATTCCTGGGAGAGCGTTTTTACCTGCCGCATAACATGGACTTTAGAGGTAGAGCGTACCCGCTATCACCGCATCTCAACCATCTTGGTGACGATCTTTCACGAAGTCTGCTTAAGTTCTGGAAAGGTCGCAAGCTAGGAAAAAATGGCTTAAGGTGGCTCAAGATTCACGCCGCTAACGTTTTTGGCTACGACAAATACAGTTTTGAAGAACGTGAAAATTTCATTGATATGCATATGGAGGAAATCTTTGACTCCGCTGAAAACCCGCTTGACGGTAGAAAGTGGTGGATGAAGGCCGAAGATCCCTGGCAGACTCTGGCGGTGTGTCTCGAACTGAACGAGGCTATGTCCCTGCCGGACCCGACCGAGTTTGTCAGTTACTTGCCTGTCCATCAGGATGGAACTTGTAACGGTTTGCAGCACTATGCCGCCTTGGGTGGTGATACTGAGGGTGCGCGCCAGGTCAACCTGGTCCCCAGTGACAGACCTCAAGATGTTTACTCCAAGGTTTTAGAGATCGTCAAGGTTTACGTCAACAAAGATGCTGAGGAGGGTAACGAACTCGCCATCCTCGTTAAAGACAAGCTTGTCAGAAAGGTCATTAAGCAGACCGTCATGACCAATGTTTATGGTGTCACTTTCATTGGTGCCCGTGCCCAGATTGCTAACCAGCTCAAGGATATCAGTGGTTTTGATGAAACCAAGGTCTACCCCGCATCTACTTACCTGGCCAGAAAGGTGTTTTTGGCAGTTCGGTCTCTGTTCGAGGGTGCTCACTTGATTCAAGATTGGCTGGGCGAGACTGCCTCCAAGATCTCTAAGTCTGTGAGACTTGACATTGATGCTGTTACAATCAAGAATGGCAAACGCCCCAACTTTATGTCATCTGTCATCTGGACCACGCCTGTCGGTCTGCCCATTGTCCAGCCTTACCGTGAGGACAAGAAAACTCAAATCAAAACCAAACTGCAGTCCGTTTTCTTATCGGACCCCTACGCCATGCGCGGTGTCAACCCGCGTAAACAGCGAACCGCATTTCCTCCCAATTACATTCACTCACTTGACGCAACGCATATGCTGCTGAGTGCGACTGAGTGTGGCAAGAAGGGCATGGATTTTGCCTCAGTGCATGATTCGTACTGGACTCATGCCGCGGATGTTGACGAGATGAACAAATCGCTTCGTAGTGCTTTCATCAGACTTCACGAGGTGGATCTGATTGAACAGCTCCGCAACGAGTTTGTCCAGCGCTACCGCGGTATGCTTGAATACGCTGAGATCCCTGCAGACTCGGAAGTTGCCAATCGCATTCAAAACGCCCGCTCGAAACTTGCAGCTGAGCAAGGTGTTAGCAAGCTCTCTGCCAAGGACGAACTGGCGATCGAGAAGGAACGCTTTCAGCTTTTGAACAGTGACCCCTACGAGAACCCCGAGCTGGTTGAACGGGGTAAGTCTATGGTCACTCCTCTCAGCATTATCGAGGAGCTTGCCGAGGACGAGCTCGATCAGCTTATTGCGCAGGGAGCCACAGCTAAGAAGCCCACTAACTCGAAGGCTCGTCCTGTCTTGCGCTCTACTGAACACGCCGGCTCTGGCTTCGACCATGTTGCAGAGATGGAAGACGACGGTTCAAGCTTTGCTGATGAGGACCACGACCTTTCAGCAAGTCCTCAGGCCGAGGAAGATATTGATATTGACATTTCTCCTAAAAAAGGCAAGCGAAGCAAGTCGACTGTCGGTATCTTCATGCCTTTGAGAATCAGCAAGGTGCCTCCTAAGGGTGATTTTGACGTGAAAGAGCTGGTGAACTCTAAGTACTTCTTCTCTTAAGCCCGTTTTCATATGTTTGTTTCTTTAGATCCCTTTTTTTTGTCTTTTTTGTTTATATTGTTCACTTTGTATATAGTTACTGTTCATTATCTAGCGTTGTTAATAAATACATTATTATTTTCTTTTTTTTTTTTTTTCTACATGGTTTTGGCTCCCTTTTTATAGTCGCAATTGTGAAATAATAATATAAAGTAATGATAGTCAATTAGGTGTGACATGTCGCTAGGGTAAGGAAGTGGAAAGAAACTGGAACTTTTTACTAACCCTCCCTAGAACTTGAACTACATACACCATCTTATCACCCTCCCTAAGAGCACCCATCATCATTGTCCTTCTCTTTTTTTTTTCTTTTTTTTTTTTTCAACATCATCCGCGCGTGCAGATACACATAAACACCTGCATACGCCGGCCTCTGAATCTCACCAAATATTTACTGTCAATTAATTTTTTTTTTTTGATTTTTTTTTTAATAGAAAATGGAAGCAATTCCTAGCTACCTTAGATCAACAGCCTATGGCCAGCGCGTCAAGCGCGCGCTCCAGCTCTCACCTGCATTGCCCGACGCATCTGCCAGCGACATTAATGCAGCGAAAGCTATACCAACAACAGCAGCAAAGGCTTTTCCTGTCGCTACTGACCATAACAGTCATTTGGTGCCCGAGCTTCCCCAACAATGGGTGTGTAGGAGCACTGACTCTGCCGTGACAGTGTCAAGCGACGGTACTACGATCGACTACAAAACGGATTCGAGCCCAAGTACTTCGGAGATTCGCGCGCTTCTCACCGATCATCCTGTTCCGACTACATGTGGCATTTACTACTATGAAGTCGAACTGATATCGGCGCTGCGGGATGGCATGGTCGGAATTGGCTTCTACAATGGCGAGCCATCTTCGACGGCAAGCCTAACCAAGATGCCGGGCATGGAGGCGGGTTCCTGGGGATATCACTCCGACGACGGTAAAGTTCTTCTTTTCTACCCGCTGCCCGGCACCCGCACTAATGACGTGCCTTTGACAAAAGCCTATGGCCCTGTCTTTGGAAAGGGCGACACTATCGGCTGCGGCCTTGACCTCATTGAAGAACGCATTTTTTACACGAAAAACGGCATCTACCTCGATCTCGTTGTCGACAACATTTTTCTTGACGCTACAAACCGTCGTGAGGAGGTCATTATCCCGAACACACAACATACTCGCAGAGGAAAGCCCAATATTAACGCCTTTTACCCGTGCGTGGGGTTCAAACCTATCGTGCACCTGCAAACGAACTTTGGCGGCGGTGGGTGGCAGCCGGGCTCTTTTTCAAAGCAGCATAAGCAAACACCACGGCAGTTTCTTTTTGACATTGACCAGTACGTGGAAAAGCAGCGCACCAAGTTTCTTGATTCAATCCGCGCTAGCGACCTGGGGCTACCAGCCCATCTGACTCCGTCGCCAAGTGCATCGACCCCATTGCTTGTGGAAAAGGGCCTGCGACCTGACGAGCAGAGTAAGCAAGAAGAAGACGAAAAGCGCCGACTTATCCGTAGGCTCATCAGCTCTTACTTTGCATATCTAGGCTATGTTGATACTGCTAAGGAGTTTGATCGCGAGGGTACGCAACTTTTTAACCAGCCCGCCGAGCAAGAAAGTTTTCTCGAAAATGCTGAAGTTGTCAACCGGCAACGCATTGGTAAGCTCATCACAAGTGGCCTCATTGACGAGGCATTTGAAAGCTTACGCGAGTTCTACCCAGAAGTACTGGCGGAGCCGGACAGTACCGTGGTGTTCAAGCTTGAATGCTGCAAGTTTATTGAGCTGATCCGCAGCACCATCACAATCTCGCATGCTGCCAGCACCACCAGCACTCCAGGCGCCAGCATAGGCATTGATGGCGACACGGAAATGCGCGACGTCACACCCGACGAGGAGGATGATGCCAAACTTGACGAGGCCATCGCGTATGGTCAGCAACTACGGAACAAGTATAAAAACGACACGCGACCATTTGTGCAGGCGAGACTATCACTTGTCTTTTCGCTATTGGCGTACCAAGATCCCGCCGCGCAGGATAGCTCGCTTTCATTCCTGCTCGACGTGGCTGAGCGCGTTAAGCTCTCCGAGGAGGTAAATGCTAAAATCCTTGTCTCCATTGGTAAACCCTCTATCCCCCCGTTGCAGAAGCTTGTGAAGCAGGTCATGGCCATGGTCTGGGAACTCCAGGACCAGGGGACGCTCCGTGACTCGTATCTTGTGGATGTTGAGCGCAATTTTTTGTAGCCGGAAAACATTACTTTTAGCCTCTTATAGCGAAATTGCGATAGGGGAAGCTACCGAGATCATGATAGGTTAAGACTGAGACTATATACGGGATAAAGGACCAACCCCTGACACCTCCATTATGATGATGATACTAAACTGGTTTAATAGTTCATATATATATATATATATATATATATATATATATATTAATCGTATGTATATATATTAATCGTATGTATATAGGCCTAACAGGCTACCAAGAAGCACAGCGACGGCCTTGCCGCGCTTGCGCAGTGATATGGCGCGAGACGATTAGGTGTAGACGCCAACAGCGTCAATGAGGAATATGCTACCAAAGCTGCGAAAAAAGAAGAACCAGATTAGCACTGAACATAACCAGACAATGAAAAAGAAAGGAAATTGCAAACAAACTGAGTGTTTATTCAATACATACCCAAAGCAGATAGAGGCTAGGATCGCGATGAACTGTGCCTGAATGGTATTCACGCTTCCCTTCTTTTCTATAAAAAAAATGTTAAGCCCACAGTTAGTAAATGTTCAATGGCGGCAGAAGTTCGCATAAGCACTGCATTTTCTTGGTCAGTGCTCTCCCCCGAAAAAAAGAGAAAAGACTGAATACTTGTGAGATCGCGGAACAGACGTACCAGAAAGGACAAAGAGTCCAGTTAGCGACAGCGCCACCACCAGCGCAGTGAAGGCCCACTGCGACTGACTCTGAAGTGAGACAATTGGTTCATATACTTGGCCCTGCTGCCACGCCAGCTTTCAATAGAAACAGTTAACACACATTCAGCAACAACAAAATAGGAAAAAAAAAAAAAATCCAGTTGGCGTTTTGCAAAAAAAAAAGAGAATCTTGCAGCAGCAGCTTCAATGGCTCATACGGATCAAAATTGACAACTTACATGAAGATTCTTAAATGTATCTGCTGACATTTTTTTTTTTTTTTTTGGTGCAGTCTAGGTAAATGTGCTGGTCGACGAAGGATAGAGTTAAAAAGAAAGGAACCAGCAATGGAGTCAATCACCTTGAATGAAAAAGGGAGGCCACGCAGGCCTGCTTTACCCACACAGGATTATTCAGGAAGGCTTCGAACTTGAAACTCACAATCAAACTACTAGGGTTAGGGGAAAATAGACAAAAGCAAATTGAAAAAAGAATGACAACCGAGGGATTCGAACCCTCGCCTCCGAAGAGATAGGAACCTTAATCCTACGCCTTAGACCAACTCGGCCAGATTGCCTTTTATTATTTGTTAAAGAATTTGCTCTAAAACATTGACTAGGTAAACATTAAGCCATTTTTTTTACTTATTTAAAAAAAAAATCTTGTCCTGGGATGACGTTAAAAGCACCATTTATCCAAAAGGACGACTACTGATACGGCTGCGAATGAGCATTACCAGCCTCATTCTGAGAATCCCTTGATGCTTTCATCTTTTCTGTTGAAGAGATAAATCCGAGGTGGTTCACGACAAAAACAAAACGACAATTCGACAGAATGTCAAATGAAGACGACAATTTTATAACATGGCATACCTAAAGCCTGAATGGTAGACGGCTCAACGAGCTTGTCCAAAATTTAGCGACAAAGGTGATCCGAAACGACAGATCCGAATCCTGGAAACAGGACTTCACCACCCTTCAGGGGGTGATTGAAGGAGATAAAAATTTTTCAGCAGATTACGTAACCCACTACTCCGGGTAATCCTTGAGTGATGAGTGAAGTGATTTGTTGAGCACTGAAGATGACAGAAAGTACATGGGTAATCCATTACTAGTCCAGAGCCACAATTTATTGTTGGTTTCTGGATACCGAGAGGTGAACGCCCCTCACAAACACACCGCCATTAGGACTCTTTCTTAGGAGCCCTTTGAAACCCATTGTGGATTATCACTCTCCGACGTTTTTAACTTTTTTTTTTTTAAAAAAAAAAAAGACTTTTTTATTAGGAGGTCTGGTACTGACGAACTAGTATTGGGACGAGAATTCTCAGCAATCCGGGCAATGGTTAGGTGTACATGACAATTTGAGCGAAAGTTTACAAAACGGAAATTAAAAGAACATCGGTCTTCACGGTTATAAGACACTGTCTATATAAATATCACACGGTAGTGATTCCTTTCATAAATAATCTTGTATAATACGCCGGTTGACTAAACAAAAATAATCAATCAATAGAAATTTTTTTTTTTTTTGGATAAACGGAAATTCAAATGAACATTAATCTTTATGGAAAACCTAAAACTTCACTTTTTATTTTTGTTTTATTTCACATTTTGTGATTTATCGTATCAAGTAGTTTTTTTTTAGTATGGCCAACTGACTGGGCAAAAATATATTGAATTGAATTGCAAATCTTTTTTATTTCGAATCTCACATATTCTATATTAAAGTACATTTTATCTCATGTGTCTAGAAAACTTTTTTTTTTATCAGCCAAGCGTTATTGACGGAGTATTTTGATCATATAATTAGTTAGTAGTTGGTTTTATTTGTAGTTTTTTTCCCCGTAACTATTTGATGTAAAGACAGTGAATTGATTGTCTATTAATTTGAGTAGTTAATTTAATTAAAGTTGGTTTTTTAATTGAACCCCTATCTTCAAAGTTTTAGTTCTGAACGTATCTTTTTTCCTTTTTGTAAGGATTCGCCTTGAAGTCTTAGAAGAAAAGGCGGTACGAAAGCGCAACATGGAAACCCGGCTGCGGGTGGAAGTGGAGTTCCAAAACTGCATTTAAATAATGGTTTTTTTTTTTTTTTTTTTTTTTTTTGATTAAGACAACTACACAATTATATAATTAATATACTCTGTTCATGGTGTTTGACCATAAAAAGGGAAAATCATAAAAACAACTTTAGATAAAATAAAAGTTTAAGATGACTGCAGTGAGACTCAGGGCAAGGAAATAGCCTTAATAAGAAAAAAAATTGCGTTTTTAAAATTTAAAAAGGACGGAATCTTAAGGTCGATTCTCTTACAAATTTTAACATGTTTTTAGAAATTCATTTAACATATATTTACAAACTATAATGATCTGTTCTAAACAATCGACTTTTGTAATTATCATTATTTTAGATCCGGAAATATGTTTGAGACTTTCAAAATCAAAATTATCTACTTTTACTGGTTTGAAAAAAAACAAAAAAAACTATACCTTATAGCTGCGCATATTGAGGCTCGTGACAGCCTTTGAAGTGGCCCGGAATTTCCACATAGATTTTTCATTTAGCAGTATATTAAATTACATTAAAATTCAAAGAGATTTTAAATTAAAATCAATTTTTTTTTAGCCATGTTGCAAAAAAAAAAAAAAAAGGTTGGCAAATCTTATGTGAAATCAGGCTATAGTACAGACCCAGAGGTACGAGTCAAGACCAGGGAGCTCACTATCAGGCACAAGCTTTATGCGATAAACATCTATTAATGTTTTTGTTAGTGTTATATTCAAAAACAGAAACTGTTTAAAAAAAAAAACTTACGGTCAGCAAGATTTGGGATTTCTACCTGCTTTACAGATTTAGATTCCGTTTCCAAGACAGAGGTTGTAGGGCTGTTAAGCGACAAATCATGAGCAGTGGTAATCATTGATAAAAATTTACTAAAAGGACAATTAAAAAGTATTTTAACGTTGATTGAGAGGTAAAGAATGAAGAAACAATTGTTGTGAGTGAATGGTGAAAAACTTCTTGAGATTTTGGCTAATTGCCATGTATTTATACATCAAAGCCGCTAATACAGACATACATTCTTCCATGCCATCAGTTTTTATAATCAAACATTACAGTGATAGTTATCTAACAATGATATAAGGTTGTGACATTTAATTCAAATAATGCAATGATCATTTTGGGGCTTGAGCCTTTCTTGAAATGGGTTTTGTGAGCTCATTCTACTTTTGTGACGCTTGTTGTAAAAAGGGTTTTCAAACTCGTCTCCCAAATAGGAACTGGACAATGAAAAACCCTTTCCCAAACAAACAAACAAACAAAAAAAAGCACTGGCCTCACTAGCGCTTTTATTACTACCAACGTCCCTGTCCAATCTCTTATAATATAAAATATGTTTGAGAATTTTTGTTAAAAAATTACCATTTGGGTGGATTTGAAGCATAGGCTATTTTGGAATACCTTGGAGTTACAAAATTCAAGTTTCATCTTGTACTTCGCATTTCAATAGAATCAATTCTTCTTAAAAAAAATAATCATGGATTGATTATTTATAGATCATTAACAGTAGTTAAAGCTGGCTCGTGACGATCTAACAATTCGGTCAATTTTTTTTATATTTATTTTATTTTTTTCTTATTTTAGGAAAGACTTTGATTTTACATTAAGTTTCACAGTTGTGAAACAAAGCTAAAAAGGTGGTAATAATATTATAGCATGTGGATGTAGAAGGCATTGATTTAATATAGATATTGAATCGTATATCATATATCATCTTTATTTCAAGTTAAGCTGTATTGTTTGTAAAATTAACTAGACATAGTATTTTGATGTCATTTGTTTCATTTACCAGCCAATCTATTTTATTGGCTTGACTACAACTTTTTACAAGGTCTCTACTGGTCTTGAAAATAACTAAAAATATAAAGAAAAAACTTTTTTATGTTTGAAATACATAACTATATGTAAAATTAATGAATGCTAATAACAAAAAACAAAAACAAAATTAATACAAAAGAATAAATAAATAATGGATGAAAAGAAAAAAATGCTCGAGTGGATTAGACTGAAGGAAAGGGTTCAGTATTTATCTTCCTCTCAAAACAAGGGTGCCGTTGGCAATGTATGAGTTTTGGGTTTTGCTGGCAGCAGGGTTCATGCCAGTGCCAAACTCGACAATTTTTCTGAGGATCTCACGCTTGCTAGACTTGGCGGAGGAGTTGCTGAAAGTGGGCTGCATTGTTGATTGTATGTGTGGGGATAAAATTGATTGTGGAGTAGACTGAAGTTTTAACAGTAATAAGAATGTCTTTGTGATTGTTTTAATAGAATCAAGTTTGATTTGGTGAGTTGTAGATGTTATTGGTGTTTTGGAAAAAAAAAATCTTTAATCCTGAAGATTTAGATGGCTTTAAATAGTTTTTATTTTTTATTTTTATTCTTTCTAGGCCTAAATACTTACCTTGACAGGGCAGCAAAACATGTGTTTTCTACAAAATTCGAAAAAAATGTAGAAGTTCTCGGAGTAGAAGAATTAGAAATGTAAAGAAATGTGTATCCCAGTCAGCCTTACATTTGTGAATTTGTAAAGGTTGGAACTCGGTGAAGGCTAAAACTCGGTTGTTGATGGAACAATATTCATTTTCTATGTGTCGTTGGGAGTTTAAGTTCAGCCTCGCGTGCACATACAGTTAAGGTGGAAATACGGTAACTGTGAAAGTATAAACAAGTGGACCCCCCTAACAACAGGTTTTTGCGAGCTGAGTCAGCAAAACGTTGGAAATTCCATTGTTATTCTTGATGCCGTTCCAAAAACACCAGAAAAAAAAAACAATAAGGCTATCAAGCGTAAAAACAAGTGTTC
The DNA here is from genome assembly GCA_030558065.1 of Geotrichum phurueaensis. NCBI lineage: Eukaryota > Fungi > Ascomycota > Dipodascomycetes > Dipodascales > Dipodascaceae > Geotrichum > Geotrichum phurueaensis. The sequence goes on from JAJMRT010000158.1 coordinate 31,563, forward strand.
TCTGGCCAGCAATTGTGACTGAATTTTTTTTTTTTTTGGCTTTGGCTTTGGTGCAGTATGACTGCAAATAGTTGCCATTATAACGCCGAAGGCTTCTGTTCTATATAATACACCAATAATATTGGCAGTCATCGAGGTTTGTGCCTTATTTTTCTTTGTGAACATCAACACTTTGGGTATTCAAGGTGTGAGATGTACGGCGAGTTACTTGCTGCAAATTTTTTTTTTTAAAAAAAAAGAACCCTTGAAAAATTTTTTAACAAAAATATCTCGTGGTCAACTTGAAATACACTTACCCGTGCCAAAAATTATGTAAAACTTTTTTAAATTTTGTTTGTTCACCGTCTTATTGGGGGTGCTCTTCCTGTTCAAGAACAAATCAGCAAGCATATTATTTAGCCTCGTGCTTTAAATGTTTAACTAAACCCATAAACAGTATACACAGCCATCTCGGTTTTTGTGCTCAAAATATCTATTAACAACCAAATCGTTTTGGTTTCTAAAAAAGCCGGTTGTTTGAAATGAAAAAAAAAGTTTTATTGTAAATTAATTATATTTCATTTTTGGGATTTATAACAAATGTCTAGTCGTTTTTTTTCCCCTCGAATCTCCTCATCATGAGAATGTAAAATATGTTTTAACGGTAAAACATGGCAAAATTGTTTAAATCTGATAAAAATCATAAATGCAAAAAAAAATCTAGAAAAAAATAAGAAGAAAAAAAAAAATACCAAGCGCAGCAATTGACTTAAAAGGCGAGAGACCAGTCAGCACCTTTAGTGCACCTGACACTTCGAAAATACGGTATATTCTCATTGCTTTCAAAGGTTGCGAGAGGTTCTTGCTTCAGCCGTTTGTATTGGTTTCACCGCGGGTAACCGAGAAAAACAAATAATATTAGCTACTTTGTAGACAGTCCTAACTTCTGCTAAACGTGGTACCAATAACTCTCAAAATATAATTTGTCTGAAATCCCTGAGTACCTCCGTCCACAAATCATTTGAATTTTCTTACAGGCGTCTAGTACGTACGCCCATGGAGAAAATTTGCCATCTGTTTAGACCTAATATATTTTAATAATTTGTAGTGTAGAATATCTTCTATACAGCACTCAAGACCGATAAAAACTCCCGTGGCATATGAACAGAACTAGTAAAAATATACTATACATGAAAATCAGAGAATAATTTGTCGGCCTAGAGTCTTTACAAGTGTGTTAAGTACTAGAAAGATGAAAATAATAACAAAAAAAACAAAGTAGTTATTGAATGCCATTAAAATCTCAAATGTTAAATCCATTTGAGTCAGAGTTGTAGTGCTTTGAATATCACTGCCATCAAGTCAGCTCTTCAAACGTCTTACTTTTTATAAGGTTATAGTCGGAGCAGAGACAAAATTTTTTCATTCAATTTCTAATTTTCTTGAATAAATTGACAATCTTATTCATCATCTAATTCATGTTAAGTTCAATGGCTATAATTTCACACGGAAAATATAAAAAGAAATTCAGTTTAGTTTCCTGACAATCAAAAACTTACGAAGCAGGTTTAAAGTATCCTTTGATTTTTTTTTTTTTCTTTTCCTATGGATTATTCTAAAACAATTTTGAGTACACCAAAATTCAAAAGTTTCTGGCATGTGTTGCAAATAATAATTTGTTAATATCTCTCATATAAGCGGGTTTAAAAGAATATCTTTATTGAATACATTTATGAATTTATATTTGTGGAACTATCTCCATAATTGAGAGAGAATTAGATTTTTGAGCCAATGCAATTGTAATATGTTTTAATTGGAATTGAAAACAGTAATTCTTAGACCCTTTCTCAGGTACTTGACTTTGCTCAAAGCTCGCAAACTTAGTTTAGTAACAAAAATATTGTGTTTTTTTGAAAAACTGGAACTTTTTTTTTTTTCTTCGTACGGCAGCTATTTTTGCTGCATACTATATATACATGTAGTGAGCCTAATCATTGTTCAACGTTGGGAGTAGATGTGCACTATGATTACATGATTTTGGAATTGTTTTTTTTTTTCTTTTTTTTCTTCTTGTGTCCAAGAATAGAAGGAGTGGCAAATGTGCGCATAGACTTTTGTTACTCATCAGAGACGTAACTAATAGATTTAAAAATATCAGAAATATAAAACCTTGAATAAAATCCTTTTCTTAGCTGTGCTCTATATTACATAACGCTGTTTTTTTGCAGCATTCAGATATATCTGGCATAGCATCTTAGACCTAGGATTTAGACCTTGAAAAAAAAGCTGAAAATGGAAGTATCTCAGTTCAAATTGGCTTGAAACCTTTTATTAATTTTTTTTTTCAAGTTAAGAAGGTTAACCCAACGTGAAATTTTAACCATTTAGTTATATATATATAATCAGTTTATTGTCCTTATAACTATTTAAAAATTATACACAGAGGACATTAATACAACAAAAATAACCCTCTTAGCGGGGAATGCGCCATTCACTATATATTTCATTCACTTCGATGGCACCGAATTTTCCACGAACTCAGTCCGTGTGTCAAGGGAAAACCATTTAGTTATGGATAAAAAAAATAACTTTAACAAGAAGTTAGACTTTAACCTAGTATGAGTCAAAATGTTTTTCAACTAGTAATTGCCACTAAACAAAAATTAGATGTTTATAAAGAGTATCTTCTATGAGATTTCAAAACCACGTTGAAGCTGCTACGAAAAAAAGAAGTTAAATTTATGAAGAGAAAAATTCACATATTCTATATAGTTGTTACAATCGACTAGAATAAGGTCTAGTTTCTGTTATTTGAATTACATAATTAATTATCTCTAAGACGTGAAGTTCAAGCCCATATTTTTGATCAACAAATAAAGAGCTTCTGACAATTTAAAATCCAAAACCATGCGAGTACATTTCGTTTTTTTTTTTTTCCCACTATACTCTAAAACTTTTTTGGATCTGTTTTCAGAAAGCTTTCTATGAATAAAAAGTTGATAAATTTAGAAAAGGCTTGACATATAAACAAAAAAAAAATAGGCCTTTGACAATAGATGTGAATCAACCAACTTAACGCTTCACTGCATCAAATAAACTACAAGCTAAGTATATACAGCCACCAAATGGTATTTAACAAATTGAATAAATGATAAACATTTTAATTTGATAAAACTCTCTGTATGATATAGTGAGCGGTTTGAATCCTGTTTGTGGGGCCAGTTTAAGGCTGATGCTGTAAATTCGATCTATAATATATATATATATAGGCTAGAGACCACAGTTGGAAGAGGGTAACTCTTGGAATGAGTAACTTTAAAATCTTTTGAAAAAATTTAAAAAATATATTTATATATAAATAGACGTAAATACTCCAAATCTTTATCTAATTTTCTGCAAGATGGAAAGGGATCGAGAGGAAAGACTCAAGAAAGCTATGGAGGCAATTCTTTTGCCATCAAACACAAAGTCTTTACGAAAAACTGCAAAAGAATTTAGAGTACCCTGTACTACTCTTCACAATCGACTCCATGGAAGAGGACCTCAAAAAGATGCCCAAATAAACAACAGATCGCTCTCAATTTGTCAAGAGCAATTTTTGAAAGGGCATTTAATATTTTTAGCTTGAAGTAAAACTCCTTTGACCAGAATGGAGACGAGAAGGCTGGCTGGAAAACTGAAAACCAAAAGTCTTCGTCCGACAGCCCGGTATCGCTATCTAACCGATGGCTTCTCGGGTTTTTGTCTCGTTGCAAATTCTTAAAATTGAAAAAGGCTAAGCACCTTGACATTCCAAGGGCCCGAGAGAATGCTGCAGAGTTAATTTCACTCTTTTTCAGGTTATATGTCTACTATATCGACACCTTCAACATCCTCCCTGAAAACATCTGGAATCTTGATGAAGCTGGGTTTAAAATTGGAGAAACAACAAAAGATATTCAAGTAATAGTTTCTGAAGATGCTCCTCATGTTATTTCTCATGATTCTTCTGAGCTGGTGACGGCTTTGGAAATGATGTCTCAAGCTGGCAAAGTTGGAAAACCCCTTCTGATCTATAAGGGAGTTTATCAAATGCAAACCTGGTTTCCGGATACTGTCATGGAAGATTATTGTACCGCGACATCTTCTTCAGGCTTCATAAACGAGGAGAATTTTTACGAATGGGTTTCAGATCATTTTCCTTCATCTGAAGGCAACTGGTCGTTCCTATTGATGGATGGACATTTGTCACACACTTCAGACCGAGTTATCGACAAACTGATGAGCAAAAAAGTTATTCCTTTATATTTTCCTTCTCATATGACCAACATTCTTCAACCTCTTGACAGATCTTGCTTTGGTCATGCTAAAATTTCGTTCAGAAGACAGATTTTTCACAATTTTGGCGTTGGGTTGCATCCCACGAAGGCGCATTTTTTGGAGACCTATATGAATATCAGAAATGAGGCCTACTGCCCCAAAACTATTATAGGAGCTTGGAGAAGATGTGGATTATTGGAAAAGAGTCCAGATATTGCAACGGCTGAGTATAGAAGACAGATGCACCATGATATAGTCGACCCAAAGGATGCTGTGCCCGAAGAGTCAGAAATTGAGGCCAGAATGACTGAAATTTCTACTTCATCAACTCGAAAAAGCTGGAGAAGGAAAGGCCAGTGCCTCAAAAATATATCTGCTTCAGATCTTTTGCAAGAAAATGCTACTTAACGAAAGAAACTTTTCGAAATGGAGGCTTCAAACAGGGATATGAAAAGAGCCCTTGCCCAAAAAGAGACTGCATTGAGCCTTTCTGAACGTAAAGCCGAGTGTTTTGAAAATTTGTTTAATAGCGAAAAAGCAAAGCATTCTAGAAAACGGACCCGTGTATATCTTCCAAATCAGAAGGTGATCCGGAGCTGTTCGGAGCTCATATCCGAAGCGGACCTTTTGGCTCGGAACATAAATCTCTTTCCAACTTCCGACTCAACTGGAGAGCCGAAATAAGCTCAAAGTTAATTTTTTCTTTTATATATCTACTTTATATTCCATTAATTATATTTTAACAATTTTTAGAAATATCCCCATGGATGTGGCGTTGAGAATATAGTGTTCTGTTTGTTTTTGATTGGAGTCTTGATGCAAATCGTGAAAAAGAAATATTTCAAGAGTTACCCTCTTCCAACTGTGGTCTCTAGCCTATATATATAAGAGAGGTCCAGAAACACATTTTAGTGGTTTTCCACCACTATGTTTTATGTAAATTATTATGTCATTATCCGAAAAATTCCGAAAGTACGAGATGCCATTTTGACATTTGGATGTCAAATGGAGACCATTTTGAAAAGTAGAATCTCCCTAAAAAAAGTCACGTTTCATGAATAAATTTATACAACTTTTACATTTTGGGACAAATTAGCACGTGAATTCTAATAAGCTGACTAAATGTTCTATTTAAAACAAGAATTATATCATGCAAAAAATCTGACCCTCAGTTTTTAGATGACAAAATGCTCAAGATATGCTTATAAATTGATTACCAATTATTACTTTATTAGGTAATTATTTTTGCTCTTCCAATGATGTAAGAAATGGCATTTGGACCTCTCTAATATATAATCAGTTTATTGTCCTTATAACTAATCTATAATATATATATGAATATAATATTTTCATTATCAAAAGCTACTGATCAAACTTCGGCTTTATAAAATAGAGCAAAAAATAGTATACAAAATCAAAAAGGCATTAATTTCATATTAGCCTACGTTGATTACCGGTCAAGTCTCAATAAGGATTAATAATTCTCTGGACACTGAAAGCAAAACAGCTGCTAAATTTTGTTTGAATAGATAGATATAATAAAACTGTAAAACGCGAGCTAAATTTTATTCTCAATATGCAGTACTAAAGTTAACTGAAAACTGCCAGAAAATTCAACAGTCATAACCAAAAATTCAGTAATAATTTTTAGATTTTAAGTGCCGTACCATATTAAAAAAAGCTAAATCTTTTTTCCAATTTAAGATTGGATTTTATTATCCTGTTAACAATTTTGACGTCTGCAGTGATTGCAAGTTCATAGTTTAAGAACTAATTTGCTAGAGAAAAGTCCAGCATTTACAAAAAAAAAAAACAATTTTTATAGGTTATCGGAGAAACCCGAACTAAATTTAATGCTAATCAAAAAAAACTTGCTAACCCAGCTGAGAGCTGTCTCTCAAAAAAGTTTCATCTATGTTAAAAGTCAAACTTTATCTTAAGCTGAAAATATCGCTAATCGCAAAGAAAAAAAAAGCCGTTGAAAAATTTACTGTATTTAAAATTTCTACACAGTTAAAACAATCTAAAAAGCTCAAATTCATGGAAAAAGCGCCGACGGCGCTTTTTCCATGAATTTAGCTTAATTTTAAACTTTATTTTACACGTTGTCGACAAAATTTAAAGCAGAAACAGCAGGTTATCCCGCAACTTTAAAAAAATGAAATGAAATCAACTTGTAATTGAACAGCATACTCTATTATTAATATGAACTGTTTGATATATATATAGCAATCTGTTATGATGAAGAAAGTGAAATTCATTTTTTGAATGTTTGATATAAAAAGGCTTATGGCGACCGTTCATTAAATAAAAAAAATTGCTAATTCTGAATTCATTTCTTTTTCTGAGTGATTGTTTACAGCATAATATTAATCTCTTTTTATGTATAATTATTTAGACGGAAACTTTTGTTTGAAAAAAAATTTTACATGGGGCTTTGCTACTAATCTTGATTATAAAAAACTATTTTGTAAAAAAGTATGGTTCCTTTTGTTATGATTGCTTTTAAGAATCGGTTTGGTAGCTGGAAGCAATCTAAACCACCTATCACCATGCGCACTGTTAGCATGATAAAAGAAGATGTAGATGGTTTCAATGAGAACTTTTGAAGATTATAGATGATTTGTAAAATACCGTACACTCGCATACTGTTCCTTATGCTTATGGGCCCACTGTTCAGATCCCTTGTCATTTTAACAATAATATATTAAAACTGCTATAACTGTCGTTTTGTAACAACAAAGCTCGATGCGTCATTATAATAGCCACGTTTGTTATTTGTATTTTTGAAAGTATTGACAGCATTTAACTTAATGATAGAACTTTACGGACAAGCTGTGCATTTTTTTTTGAATAGCAATAAGTTCATGTAATTATAAATCAACTTTTAGACACTCAATCAATAGGTTGACAGTGTTGTAAAAATGTTTTTTAGAATATTCATTTACTAGAAATTTATTGAGTCCTACATAACTGATATTTATTATCTGGAGCATTTTTCTCGGAAGTTAAATCCATTTATATTACGTACTGCAAAAATCACTATCCTAAGTTTCTCGCTGCCAGTTTCATTACTAATGACAATAATGCTCATGATAGTTATTAAAGATTCGACTTGAGCGGCGATACTCCTCTGCTGATAAACCTTGAGCCTAGTCATTTGAATATTGAGTTGCGTGCAAGGAGTTGAATTGAGCAGCTGTTTACTATTTCATGCATAATTAGAGCTACATGAAAAAAAACAGTCTGCCAAGATTTAATATACTTGAGTTTTGATCTCAGGTTGATCATCAAGATCTACAGGAAAACAATAAACTAAGTTGCTTATTGTCGCCATGATTATATTTGTAAAATCCAAGCTAAAACAAAAGCATTCAATTTGATTTCCCATTCTTAATTTTCATGCTTCTGAAAGGTCTTGTGAACAATATTCTAACTAAAATAGAAAAAAGGTAGATTATTACCGTACACAAACATGAGAAAACCAGTCTAAAAACAATAAAATCAAGCAATACTGCCAGTAACAACGAATAACTCTTGAATGACTTACTATGATTTTTTCTTGATATTTAAATTAATCTCATTTTAAAACTTCTAAAAAAATAAAAAAGATTTAACTGATCAACAAGCCAATGCTGAAAAAAAAAATCTAAAAAAGATTTGAAATAGGCACAGGAATGCAGGAATGGCACAGTTGTGTATATTAATTTAACTAAATATGTATATAACGACATTAGATAAGTGCTGTTGAATCTGGATTCAGCTAACGGATTCATCTTATTGCTGTTAAGGACCTATCTAGTAACTGAAGTATATTCAAACTATTGAAATTTCTATGTAATGATAATAATGATAATAATAATAATAATAATAATAATAATAATAATAATAATAATAATAATAATAATAATAATAATAATAATAATAATAATAATAATAATAATAATAATAATAATAATAATAATAATAATAATAATAATAATAATAATAATAATAATAATAATAATAATAATAATAATAATAATAAAAGAAAACTAAATAAAAACAAATAAAAAAACAAGACATTTAATGTTGAAACATTTGCCTATCTCGGCGAGACTATTTAAGCAACTGTCTTATCGAATACTTGTGGTTTCTTCATTTGATGGCTCTGAATTCTCTAAGGATTCCGCCCGTATGCCAAGGGAATTTCCTCAAACTCACCACTGCAGTATATATGTGCGTCCCCGCGGAAAAAAAAAAACTGGCAAAAACTTGACAAACTGCGCTGTTATGCTACCCATCAGTTGGGGAGGTGTGTAAATGAGTCAAGAAACTTAACCACCTTTTCAATTCCCTTCTTGCTATTAAAGAGAGTATTAAGATCAAGTTTAAGGGAGGTTCTTACAGATGCTTACGCAAGACTCACAGAGGGCACAGTCGTCCAGGAGATAATCAACGTTTAAGGCTGACCGTATTTGAAGTTGTGATTTCTTACTGAGACTCTTATTTTCTTGAAGTAAGATCACAGGGCACTGTGTCCAGCTCTCAACTGTATCACTCTACTAAATGAATGAAAGCCCGAATTTTCTATTTATTGTAATCTAGACTTTTTAAACCATTTACAAATTTATTGTTTTTAGATTACAAGCTGTAATTGTCTACAGATATGATTTAACACCATGATTAAGGGGGAAAAAATGAATCGGTTTGAAATACGCATGACTGGACAATACTAGCGCTTCTGTCAATAATTTTTCAAAATGCTAGTCAAATAAGCTGAATAATTTTAACGACCAACTTGTTGTAGAGAAATACTGGCATAGTGTGACCCGTAACCAGATCGAATTTTCTTCACCTAGTGTTTAGTTAAGCTTGTTTTCTAGACTAAATTTTTCTTATCTTATTCTAGAACAGCCTGCTTTCTACGTGAAAAATATTAGACTAGAGCTGGCTCACTATGTTTGCTTCACTAGTTTTATATAAATGATCAGTTTATTGTCTTTACATCAAATAATTGCAAAGAAATTTTTTTGTTTTGGTTCAACTATGATTAACTGTATTTAATTCCTGATCTATGATGTAGATTTTGCTGAGATTCTGCTTAGCTAATGACGTGAGTACGTAGAGCTATGTGGTGCAATAAAAAGCTGCAACACTTACAACAGGTTTCCATTACCGTTAAGAGACTCTACGATCTTAACCTAGAAAGGTTAGTAACCACAAGCTATTTTTTGGTTAAGAATTACCTGTTGATGTTAACCATTAAAACAAAAGAAATAAACCTCTAAACTTTAGTACAAGAGCTATACCGTATTTGAAATTGGTAAACCCATTCTAGCATTCTGGTTAACAGCGATTGATTGATTGATTATTTTTGTCCGGTCAACCGGCGTATTGTACAAAATTGTTTATAAAAGGTATCACTACCGTGTGATATTTATATAGACAGTGTCTCTTAACCGTGAAGACCGATGTTCATTTAATTTCCGTGTCGTAAGCTTTCGCTTAAATTGCCGTGTACACCTCACCATTGCCCGGATTGCTGGGAATTCTCGTCCTAATACTAGTTCGTCAGTACCAGACCTCCCAACAAAAAAGTCTATTTGAAAAAAAGTTAAAAACGTTGGAGAGTGATGATCCACAATGGGTTTGAAAGGGCTCCTAAAAAAATCCTAAAGGCGGTGTGATTTTTTGAGAGGCATTCACCTCTTGATATCCAAAAACCAACAATGAAATGTGGCTCTGGACTGGTAATACTCATGTATTTTCTGTCATCTTCAGTGTTCAATAAACTATCTCACTACTAAAGCATTACCCGGAGTAGAGAGTTATGTAATCTGCTGAAAAATTTTCACCTTCTTCGAGCACCCTCTGAAAAAAAAAAGGGGAGAAGG
>JAJMRT010000159.1:0-41634 GCA_030558065.1 Geotrichum phurueaensis
TCTCTCTTCAATGGAGGGGAATCCAAGAGGTTTATATTATCCTCGTTGGGCCATTTCACTCCAATTAAAATCGAGACAAGGAATTACAGCATTCCATTTGGCTCCCTTTCTTCTCAACTCACGTTCTTTGCATTAAAAGATTATTTAATTAAATATTATGTCAGAACAGTAGTCAGCAATCCAGTGAGGTACGCCTCACTAGCTGAACAAATTCTAACACTCATCTCCTATGATTCATCACGTAATATAATGAATTGCCTAAAGGGGTATTCAGGGTATTGATATGAGAAGGGCAGCATTAATATGTGACGACGCAAGGCCCGTCGGGACGTGTGTCGTGACAAAAGGTTAAAAAATTTAAAGACCGTCTTTATTGTTCTGTGATGGGAAAAAAAAAAAAAAAAGTATCTAAATGCATAGGCTTGGTCCAGTTCGTCCTGCTTGGCTGCTGCCGCCTATTAGCGCAAAAATCGTATATGCGCCCGGTGGAGGAGTTTTTTTTTTTTTTTTTTTTTTTTAGCAGAACTTGTCATGTTGTCAAAACTAACAATGAGCTGTTTAGTTCTATCATGATATCCACAGCTGGGTAGAGAGGATCATAGTGTGTGCATACTTGTTTTTTTTTTTTTTTTTTTTAAATTCATTAACGGCCACACAGGCAGGGCACAGAATTCCGAAATATCAACATGGGTCGCTCATTTTAGTGTCATATAAAAAGGATTCAATAATTTCATGTCTCTTGTTACAACAACCCTCCCCTTCCAAGTCCTAAGCCGTGGTGACGTAATTATGTGACTTGTGAGATATGTCTTCAAAGATGAAAATTGTGATGTACAACTTGCGACTTTCCCGCCTCGGACATGCGGACAGAGACATGAAAAAAAAAAAATAACAACGTTGACTCTCTATTTCGTTGATTTTGTTATCTCGGATATTTTACTTTTGAACCCTGAAGCTCAGGTGCTAGGTCAAAATAAAGAATATATATATATTTTTTTATTTTCAAATGAGTTCTTCTACTGCTACTTCTGTTGCGTATACTACCCGATGCCGTCCACCTGCTCATAAATGGACTCAGACCGCCAGGCCCATGGGATAAAACCTCGACACAATTGGTGCCAAGGGTTCGTTTTCATGATGAAAAAAACCTGGCAAAAAAATTTTGTTGTACTAAATCCCCCTAATTAGAATTTCAATTTTTTTGTGGATTTGATAGACGGGCTAAAAACGAGAAAAACATTAAAATTGTATCTATATATATATATACAACTACAACTTCTATTAGATGAAAAAAATTCCGGTTCACCCAGTACTAACCTTTGGTACCCATATGATATCAACTCACTCATCGCTTTCGTTTCGACTGGTAAGCTTACTAGCGCATTGAGATTTGGCCGTTACTGTTTTTTTTTTTTTTTTTTTTTGAGTGTGACCAGGCGAGCGAGAGAGTGACTATGCTGTGCATGTGGTTCCTCGGGCGGCCGCAGAGTTCAAAGACAGCTGTATAAACTAGAAAACTCTCTCGTCAGCTCAATCTTTTTTTTTATTTATTTTCAATATACCTGGTTTGGAAATAATCATGCACCACAATTTGCGCCATTGCACAAAAGTAGGTGGTTTAATTAACTGGCTGGGATTAGCCTAAGGCTTAAACGCGAAGTGGATGGGTTTAAGCTATTGACAGAACTAAAACCGCTAAAATGGCTTGGATAGACAGACAGATAACCTGAGAATGATATAATATTTATTGTGAGCCAACGTTAATATAAGATATCTATTGTGAGCCAATGTTGATACAAATAATTTTTATTTTTTTTTCTTATTTTGTCCGAAACTCTTACAGGGAAAAGACACGACTCACGGAGTCATCAGATAAAGCCACACACGAGAAAAAAAAAAAAAAAAATGAAAACACCAAAAAATCCGGGGAAGTTGACAAAAAAATCCAAAAGGAACAAAAAGAAAACACCAACAGATAATCTATATAAATTTATAAATTTATAAAACAGGCTTAGTTCATAATAAACTTGTCTAGGCTTATCCCAAAGAGGATAAGTCCGAGCGAACCCAGTTGCCCATTTGTCCTATATAAAAACACGGACAGAAGCTTTTGCCACGACGCCATATCTACTGCAAGAATCTTTTATCTTTTTTTTGTAGCCAAAAAAAAAACAACAACGACAAAAAAAAAAAAAAAAGCCAAACAAGGGAGATAAATCACATAGAATCCGTTTAGAAAAAAGAATTCAAGTTAATGGCTTGGTAGGTAGGAAAACAGGGGCAATGGCTGGTTTTTGAGCAATCTCCGATTCCGGGGGGTTTTTTTTCTCATGTAATAACGAGGGCTTTGAAACTTTGATAAAATAACAATTAATATCAACAACTAATTACACTAAAGTATTTCGGGTCTCGGGACAAAATATTACACATACACACACACATACACATACACACACACACACACACACACACTCACACACACACACACACTCTCTCTAAGATAGGACTTTTTATACGTGAAAGTTGATGAAGAAGAATTGAGTCAGTTGCTTAATAAAAACGTAACTTGTAATTATTATATATACAAATCGAATTGAATTCACCATCTAGTCGGTGAAATATAAGAAACGTTAAAAAGTTTTCCTACTTAATACCGATAGTTACAATCAAAACGTTAAGGGGTTTGCTCAATTTACAGAAATCAATATTATATATATGGTTGATATAAACCCATATTATTTCACTGCTCAGCCTTGCTAAGGCTCCAGTGCGTGGTGGCATTAAACGACAAATATCCGCGCGAATTCCAAAAGCCCTAGTGCGTAACTGCAGCTCCCGGTCCACTCTTTCTTAAAAAAAAAAATGATGACCCAATGAGTTTACACACAAAAAAAAAAAAAAAAAAAGACCGTAACGATAGTAAAGTCCCCAAAGCATATGACCATGACGATTATAGTTTTTCCACGATTTCGAGGAGGTAGATAATGATATAACAATTTCTCATTGTATTTACAAAGGGGTTGTAATAGTAAAAATAGGCCCATGGAGTTGTATAGCTAATTGACAATTACAAAAGGAAAATTGCCCAGGGGCAGGTGAGAGTGCCGAGCAATTGTGAGCAGCCATAAACATTCTGTTAATCCGAGATTCATGCACTGACCGATGGGCACCTCCAATGAAGATAATAAACTAATTCAATTTGCATCAACAACATTACCTTTAAAAAAAAATTTACAAAAGTTCCCAACTGCCGAGGAACCTTACAAGCGGAAAAAAACAACAACAACATGAGTCTTAAATACCATGTGCTTAGATCTAGCCATCCTTCCGGTATGGCTCACAATAATGATTTTTTTTTTCTTTCAGTTAAACCAGTAGTATACTTTTTAAAAAATGTCCATTGTGAAAAGTAGACAGTACTTTAAAAAAAAAAAAAAAAACCTCATTAAAATAACAAATGTCTGATTGAGATGACGACAATTGTATATAAACATTTAACCAAAAAAAAATGAGTAATACTAATATACCAAATGACAAAATGCAATGATAATCATGGCGGCACAGGAAAATAGAAAAAAAAATTTAACGCTTCGGGCTGACGGTGGTCAAAAAGTCATTTTTTTTTCTTTCTTGTAAGAAAAATACCTTGGCAGGCGCGAAAAAAAGTTGAAAACTCCGGTAGCCGGTATATGACATATATTAATTGCCTGATTATGTAATGATAACGTAAACCTTGATTTTCCTGTCCAACTTATCAATGCCATCTCTTGATAATCATAATTTTTAATTTTTTTCTGCCATGGAATTTGAATTCTTCACTAGATTAACTGGTTCCACTAGATTAAAATTGTTCAAGGTTTTTATTTTTTATTTTTTATTTTTTATTTTTTATTTTTTATTTTTTATTTTTTATTTTTTATTTTTTATTTTTTATTTTTTTTGGAGATGCCTAATGAACATAGAGGTAGTTGAAATGGTTTTTTTTTAAAGGTCAGTTGACCCAGCTTGAAAAAAAAAAAGGCAAACAAAAAGAATTATCACCAAAATGATTCATTGTGAGAAAAAAAAATCATTTCAAGACAGGAAGGAAAAACAAAAAAGAGAAAAAAAAAAGGGTGATGGTGCCTTTCTTGTGCAATTGCTCGTTGACTGTGGCGGTCAACTTCTAATAATACTTGAACTCGAGATTAAAAAAAAAAAAAAGAAATCGCCAGTTAAAAACTACCATCCCTCCAGGGGTGCATTTTTCCATACTTTCAAGGGATCTTAAAAACGACAAAGAACTTGAACAAAAGGGAAAACAAAAAAATAATCTGGGGTAAGATTACATAACCAGGATTATTTACGTAATTTATGTCACGTGTAGCATTAGTGCTAGCTGAAGAAAGCTTAGGATTCCTGATTTGGTTAGCGTAAATGTGAAAAAGAATTCAAAATGTCCACGGGTAAATGGCATTTTGCTCATGAGAGATTTCAAGCGTCTAAGTCAATGACATAAATAGATGATAACTAGCATGTATTAGGGTTAGGGCATTTCCCCAGATTTACAAAAAATTTGAGTTTTTTCTAATTTTTTTTTTGTCTGGGCAAGAGAAAGCTCCTCGGAGGTTTATTGTCATTGTGGTCAAACTGTTCACACGACACCTACCAAAGTGTCTTTTATTCGCCTTCCTGTCAACCCTTCACCACTACTTGAAACCTATAAGCCTCAATCTTACACATTTTTTCAAGATCAGCTCATCCTACTGGTATCAAAGCATTTGTTGATGGCTTTCAGATAATTCCTTTACCTTGAATTTTGGTAAGGTATCTTCATATTTATAAACTACAATCCAAAAATAACCTCGGACAAAAGGCCGCAAGTGTCGAGTCTGAAAAAAAGATTAAAAAAACAAACAAAATATGAAAAAAAGGGTGGGTGGAAATATTGGAATTATCAACCAAAAACCTTAAAATTTAAATTAGTCTTACATCCTCGACTTTTTTTTTTTTTTTTGACTATGAGGTTAACAAACGAAAAAAAACAACACGATACAAGGTCACTTCAATCAAGTCAGAAAAAAAGAACTATATAAACCCCAGATTTTCCTTTTTTTCTCACTGTTTATTTTTTCATTATTTTTTTTTTAATCTCCATCTATTCATCTTTTAACCTCATTCCCCCCAAAAAAACTAACATCATACACAATGGCCTACAGCAAAATTGATCTCCAAGCCGAAGAGAAGGCTTTCCAAAACGAAGTCAAGCAGATTGAACAGTGGTGGTCGCAACCCAGATGGAAGCACACCAAGCGTATTTACACTGCTGCCGAAATCGCCAAGAAGAGAGGCACCCTGAATCCTGAGTTTCCTTCTTCTGCTCAGGCCAAGAAGCTCTATGCTCTCCTCGAGGAGCACGCCAAAAACAAGACTGCTTCTTTCACTTACGGTGCTTTGGACCCCGTCCACGTTACTCAAATGGCCAAGTACCTTGACACTGTCTACGTTTCCGGCTGGCAATCATCTTCTACTGCATCTACCTCTAACGAGCCCTCTCCCGATCTTGCTGACTACCCTATGGACACTGTTCCCAACAAGGTTGAGCATCTCTGGTTTGCTCAACTTTTCCACGACAGAAAGCAGCGTGAGGAGCGTCTTTCTCTTTCTCCTGCTGAGCGCGCCAAGCTTAACTACATTGACTTTCTGAGACCCATTATTGCTGATGCCGATACTGGTCACGGTGGTATCACTGCCATTGTCAAGCTTACCAAGATGTTTATTGAGCGTGGTGCTGCTGGTATCCACATTGAGGACCAGGCCCCTGGAACCAAAAAGTGTGGTCACATGGCCGGTAAGGTCCTTGTTCCCATTCAGGAGCACATTTCCCGTTTGGTTGCCATTAGAGCCGCTGCCGATATCTTTGGCTCTGACTTGCTTGCTGTTGCTAGAACTGACTCTGAGGCTGCTACTCTTATTACTTCTACCATTGACTACCGTGACCACTACTTTATTGTTGGTTCCACTAACCCCGATATTCCTTCTTTGATTGAGGTTACCTCCAAGGCCGAGGAGCAGGGTGTTTCCGGGGCTCGTCTCCAGAAGATTGAAGAAGAGTGGGTTGCTAAGGCTGGCCTTAAGCTCTTCCACGAGGCTGTCATTGACGAGATCAACGCTGGCTCTTACTCTAACAAGCAGCAGCTCATTGACGAGTTTGTTGCCAAGGTCAACCCTCTTTCCAACGCCTCTAACCGCGAGGCCCGTGCTATTGCTAAGAAGCTTCTTGGCAAGGACATCTACTTTAACTGGGAGGCTCCTCGTGTCCGCGAGGGATACTACAGATACCAGGGTGGCACTCAGTGCGCTGTCAACCGTGCTCGTG
Organism: Geotrichum phurueaensis; assembly: GCA_030558065.1. Taxonomy (NCBI): domain Eukaryota; kingdom Fungi; phylum Ascomycota; class Dipodascomycetes; order Dipodascales; family Dipodascaceae; genus Geotrichum; species Geotrichum phurueaensis. The sequence goes on from JAJMRT010000159.1 coordinate 6,359, forward strand.
CCTACGCTCCTTACGCTGACCTGATCTGGATGGAGTCTAAGCTCCCCGACTATGCTCAGGCCAAGGAGTTTGCTGAGGGTGTCCTTGCCAAGTGGCCCCACCAGTGGCTCGCTTACAACCTTTCTCCCTCTTTCAACTGGGCCAAGGCCATGTCCTCTAGTGAACAGGAGACCTACATTAAGAGACTTGGTCAGCTCGGCTATGTTTGGCAGTTTATTACTCTTGCTGGTCTCCATACCACTGCTCTTGCTGCCGACAACTTCTCTCGTCTCTACTCTGAGCTTGGCATGAAGGCCTATGGTTCTACTGTGCAAGAGCCTGAGATTGCCCAGGGCGTTGAGGTTGTTAAGCACCAAAAGTGGTCTGGTGCCGAGTACATTGATAACATTTTGAAGATGATTACCGGTGGTGTCTCTTCTACCGCTGCTATGGGTGCCGGTGTCACTGAGGACCAGTTCAAGTCCAAGGCTTAAGGAAAAAAAAAGTTGATTAATTTTGTATTTAAGTAGCTACGTTTTAATGAAGATTCAATGAGTTTATTATAAGAAATATGCATGTTTCCCAAAAAAAAAAAAAAAAAGAATCATAAGCTAGAGATGGCACGTTAGATGAGATGTGGAATCATAAGTCAAAATTTGGCCCCTCGTGCACTCTGAAAACGTGAATGAGTGAGTCTGCATAGTGTTTGTTGGCCGGTGGGCAGATGGTTGGCAGAGATTTTTTTTTTCTTGTGGTTGGGCGGTTGAGACCCATTTGGCCAGAGGTTGGCCAAATCAGCCGGGTAAGTTTGTTTGGTGAAATTTATCCGACTTTTTTCTTTTTTCTTTTTTTTTTTTTGCTGCTGCTTGTTTACCTGGCAGCCGTACCGAGGTTGGTACCCCTTTGGTGTTTTTTTATTTATTTTTTTTTTCCCCATACCTTTGATCCAGACACCAATATATGTAGAATGTAATATACAGAATATATTTTACCTTTACAAAAACGTTGACAATCCAAAAAGACTCTGCACGCCAACGGCTAAACTTCGTATCTTCCCTCCCCATTTAAATAGCTCTATTTTGGAAACTTTCACATTTATCCATTTTTTTGTTATTGTTCCATCCCGGAGTATAAATACATACCCATCTCCGCGCTATAAATTCCCCTCTAGATATTCCCTGACTTTAGAAAAATAATACTGAAAAAAAAAAAAAAAAACAAAAACCATGACCAATAATACCAACACGCTTGAACCCCACAGACGCTACAACCCCCTCCACAAAAGCTGGGTGCTTGTCTCCCCCCACCGCACTCAGCGGCCCTGGCAGGGCGCGCAGGAGCAACCGCAGACGGAGCAGCGGCCGCAGTATGATCCCAAGTGCTACCTCTGCCCGGGCAACACGCGCGCCCAGGGTGACGCCAACCCTGCCTACACCGAGACTTTTGTCTTCCCCAACGACTACGCCGCCGTCAAGCAAGAGGTGCCGCCAGCCCCAAGCGGCTCCCACGAAGACTTTGCTGGCAGCGAGCTCTTCCAGGCCGAGCAAGTGACGGGCAAATGTAAAGTCATTTGCTTTTCGCCGCGCCACGACCTTACCCTAGCGCGCATGACCCTGCCGCAGCTCGAGGTCGTCGTCGGCGCTTGGCAGGAGGTCTACACATCGTCGCTGGAGGACAAGACGATTAAATACTGTCAAATCTTTGAAAATAAGGGCGCTGCCATGGGCTGTTCAAACCCCCACCCGCACGGCCAGGCGTGGATGACAAGTGTGGTGCCCGAGGAGCCCGCCGTTGAGCGCGAGGCTTTGCGCGAGTTCCATGCTAAACATGGCCATGGCTTGCTTGAGGAGTACGTTGAAAAGGAGGTTGCAGCACAAACGCGCGTGGTGGCCGAAACGGGCTCGTTTATTGCCATGGTGCCGTACTGGGCGACTTGGCCGTTTGAGGTCCTTGTCGTTAGCAAGCGCCGCGTTGCCAACGTGGCGCAGCTCACTGCCACTGAGAAAACCGATCTTGCTGCCATTTTGAAACAAGTGACGGTGCGCTATGACAACTTGTTTAAATGCAGCTTCCCTTACTCTATGGGTATGCACCAAGGTGAAGATGAAACTGAGAATCATTTTCATTTGCATTTTTACCCTCCACTTTTGCGCTCGGCCACGGTACGAAAGTTTCTTGTGGGGTTTGAGATGCTTGGTATGCCCCAGCGTGATTTGACGCCAGAAAAGGCCGCTGAGACGCTAAGAGCTGTCTCTGGCGATGTGCACTATCTCGACGAGCTTGAGCAGTAAATTTCAGTGGTATTTTTTTTCAAATTTACTATTATTAATTTTTTTTCCCTTTGGTATTACCCCACCACGGTTGCACACCTGGTTTAACCTTCCTCTGTATACTACATAAACTTTGTTCCGCTAATATATACTATTGATTATGACTGGTAATTACAAAATTTGTTAAATAATTGAGGAGGTTTGATGATGATTTATTGTTATTATTGATACAATCTGTTGCCGTGCAGTTCCTAGTGGTTGACAATTTTGAATTTTTTTTTTTTTTCATTTTTCCCTGACAGATTAAAAACAACCCTTTCCTGGGGTCCCCCGGATAAATTCATGCTTTGTTGCCCGCATTTTTTTTTTTTCTCCATTTCCCATTCCGCGCCGCTTACCTAACACAAAGTGTGGGAGAGACACCATATAATATACATTTATATGTGTGTATAGATGCAGTATACTTTTTTTCAACAATCTCGTGGTGCTACTAACCTGACGGTGTGCTAGAGGGCCAACTGTAAAAAGTTGATGTAATTTCATCACCAGATTGATCATAACCAAGCCATTAAAATCATAGTGGAATGAGTAAACCCTTGTTAAATATATATATATATATATATATATATTCCTACACATCTCCACACGTTCTTTTCTTCTAATAACTAACAAACCCTAGAATCTGCCCATTTTTTAAATTTTGAAAAAAAAAAAAAAACATGAGGTCTGTTCTACCACTGGCCGCGCTACATTTTCAAGCATATATAATATATATTTTTATTTTATTGGCAGTAACTGTAATAAAAATAAATCGATATTGATTTACAACTTTTTGTAAAACCATCTAAATGGCGCCTGATTTAGTGGACGTGACCTTTTACAAGACTAACAGCAATGATTAATAGGAACTGCAAAGAAATGAATAATTGTCACAGACCAGATTGCTGGTCTGGGATTACTCGGCTTAGATGCGGATTTTAACGAGAAGATCCAGAGAAATAAGTTTATTTTTGCTATATATGATTTAAGAGTTAGTCCGGCTGAGCCTTAGGGTCGACGTCAGGAGTCACTACTTACAGAAAAGAGAATGAATGTGAACGTAGCTGGGAATCCAGTAATATAACCTTTTAGCGCCTGAACCTGATGATACAAGTTGTCTGAGGACAATCCTTGATCTGAAGTAGAAACGCTGAGAGTTGGGTATACGGAGACTTGAGAATTCTTCTCACTTCTGTCTTTAGTAGAGGGAAATGCAAAAGGTTTATATTATCCTCGTTGTGTCATTTCGCTCCAATAAATATCGAGACAAGGATTTACAACATTCCCTTTTGGCTCCCTTTCTTCTCAACTCTCACGTTCTTGGTAATATAAATCTAATTTAATTTGATATCATGCTAGAACAATTGTCAGCAATCCCCGAGGCTTACCTCACCGGCCGACTTATTTCTAACACTCACCCCCGATGATTCATCACCTTATGTAGTGAATTACCTGAAAGGGAATTCAGGTAATTCAGGTAATTCAGGGCATTAATATGAAGTAAAGGGAAGCATTAATATGTGACGACGCATGACCCGCGGGAGCAGCGGGAGCTGTGTCGTGACAATAATATATAGAAAATTAAACTTTAAGCATATTTTAATTCTAACAAGAAGTAGTAATAAAGTCAATCTATAACTTGACAACATACTTGTAAGCAGAAACGTTGGCATCTTTGAACGAACGGATAGCCTCCTCAGCGTACTCAATACCCTGTTTTTTGTACACCTTGAACGGGTTGCTCAAGAACTTGCCCTGGGCAATGCGAGCGTTAATGGCCTTGATGAACTGTGAGGCATTGACGTATTGACGCTGACCATCGGACTCAGGCTGCGCAGTCGCAAGATCAAAGCGGTTATGAGAAGGCGTAAAGACAAACTCTTGACCAGCCGTGACATTGGCCTTGACCGGACCAACATCGTACTCCTTGGTGGGAAGCGTCGATACAATAGCAATTTCACCTGCGTCTTCGGGAATAAGCTGGTAAGAGGACTTCCAGGAGTCTGGGAGCGACACCGGGTCAAATACATGGACAAGCTTACCACCGCTCACAATTGCCTTAATCTTGTCACTAGTAGAGGCATCATGGTAGTCAAAGACCTCATCAGCACCAAGGACAGACTTGAGGTAATCAAAGTTGCTCGGCGACGCGGTGGTGATGACCTTGAACCCGGCGGCCTTGGCAATCTGGATGCCGTACTGACCAACCGACGTAGCACCGCCCCAAATGACAATGTACTTACTGGCGGCATCAGGAACCGTGGTGGTGATGGCACCATCGGCATTGTAGACAATCTTGTTACCAAAATGGTGACTCAAGGCCAGGCCTGCCGTAAGTGCAGCGAGAGGCACAGATGCAGCTGCTTCAAAGGTGTTGACGGCGCCAGCGGCGACAATTGCATCAGAGCTGGTGCTAGCATCTTTGAGGGTTGCTTTGAAAGAAAGATTAGGGTCAGCAAAAACGTACTCAGAAAAAGCAGTACCGAGCAAATTCTTGCCAGGAAGTTGGTAGGCAGAGTTAACGCTAAAGACATTGTCGCCCACGTTGAAACCACTAACCTTGGAGCCAACCTTGATCACAGTACCAGCAAAGTCACAACCAACCCCAGAGTCAGGGGTAGCGAGACCATAGGCAGGAAACTTCCAGTCAACGGGGTTGATTGCAATCGTGGCAACCTTGACAAGCAAAAGGTCTTCGGGAAGCTTGGGTACAGGTGCGTCGTTAAAGAGCTTGTGCTCCGAATTGGAGATGGTAAAAACGCCTTTGGTAGTAGTAGGGATAGACATGATAAATTTTTTTTTAAAAAGAAAGAAAGAGTATGATTATTTTAATGATGCGAAAAGATGAGGAATTTTTTTTTTTGTCAACCTGAAAGGAAGGTTTGTTTGCTTTTTTATACCCAGGACAATGAAAGTTTGTGATTTCTAAGATTTCTAAGATTTCTCAGATTTCTAAGCCATTGCGTCAAAATGTGCGGATTTTTGACAGAATGCGGAGAAAGTTTTTTCTTTCCGGAGGTTAGGTTAAACGTTTTTTTTTTAAGTCCGAGACTGTCACGGATCATTGTATACTAATTTTGTCTTACTCTTACAAATATCAAAAAAAGCAAAAAAAAAAAAAAAAAAAAAAAAAACTATTTCCATGGTTATTTGATTAATATATTGACTAATACCCGGGCTAATATTTATATGTATATACCATTCAATTTGAATTGCAATCTGGTTTTATTTCTTGCTTACTTGGCGTTATATGCTGATTAATGTGGATTATACAGTCACCTATTCCTAGTGCTTCGTATTAGAGCTAGATCGGAGTTGCTCAACGTTCCCTTTCGTACCGCCCCCGCGTCAAGCTTTATACATTTCTACCTGTGGAATTAATATACTATTTATGAGAACTACTTTTGTTACATTGATACGTTGGCTACAACAAACTATGGTATTGCCACGTCCACGTCACGTGTGGGGGCTGTGATTTCTGAACCTCAGGTTCTGAGCGCCTTGGCCCGATTGTAGTTATCAAGCTTATTTCTTTCTGGTAAATATCTACATGGTAGCCAGGAGATCAATACGTCAACGCAGGAGTAGACTTAACTAAGATAAGAATGCCAGGATTCCTTTATCAGATGTCAGTAGCGATGGCTTGAGATTGCTTGTTGTGCTTGGACTTTGTTTACAGCCTTTGTAGGTAAGTAGAATTTTTTCATCTGTTTTCTCGGACAATTTACTGGCGGTATAAGCAATGCTAATACTCGTGTTGTTCAACTTTAACGGTGCTCCGAGTGTTCAGGCCTCAGTTGTAATTACTCGCTAATAGAAGGTAAGATGTCTAAGCGAAATAGTAATGAGGGATGTATGTAAGTCTTAAAAAAACACTGGCCGATAGAGTTATTATTATTTACTTTGGATTGTCTTAATGTTGGTGCAAATGCTTCCTTGCCGTGATTCTTTCCACCTGCAGTCACTTCTTCAAGGTCGCGTTGCAACTTACACAACAACTCTATTAGCAACGCCATATATAATTAACAAAGACACCTTGGGGTTTGGGACATACATCTTAATCTTGGCCTAGGGTTAGTCACACAACCTGGATTAGGAGCCGGTCCCTACTGGGATGGAGTTGTTAATTAACTTTTACTTGACTTTGCCTATCCGGTTCGGTGTAGGTTATAGGGTTTACAAAAGCACGTACAAATCCTTGTTGCGCTGCTCACTGACCTGGAATGTGTTCATCTTCTCCTCTTTGGTGTTATTTCTCTTCCCTTTTCTATGATTGATTCTGTCTTCTTTCCATTTCACCTTTCTACTGGATAAGCAATAACCAGTTGATTTTCATGGCTATCGGGAGGGAATACAGCAATGTGAAAGCCAAGACCCAAAAATCTGTGGTTTAAGAACAAAGCTAAAGACCAAACCTCTGTGAATTTGTGTAGTTTGACGTTATTAAGGCTATAAATTTTTAAAAAAATCAATGTAAATCCTAAGCCTTTTGGAGATTGTTGAGTTTACGTCGTTTAATGTCTATACTTTGGAAACATGAGTTGTTCCCACCGACTTGCTTCAGTGACATGGGCATTAAAGTGCTGCAAACTAGCAAAAACACCAAACTTGCACTTTTTTTTTTTTGGCAATAATTTCATCAATTTTTGTGAGATCTAAAACTAGAATTTTCAATCTTTTTGATTATTGTTTTTGTACAGCACTTTTTAACGTATTTACTTGTATAGAAAAAAAAAAAAAAAACCTCGGGGATGTCAGCGAATCGGAGTGCTCAAGCATGCATAATTCCATTTACATAATACTATTGACATGTGTTACCTAAAATATTACCTCAGAAACCCAATATCCGCGCGCACTACACTGCCGGGCCCAACTGCGACGCCGACAACATGAATTTCAAATCACCATCGGCCGGTGTTGAATAAATATAATTGCAATGGACTCAAACTTTTTTCTCTCTATTTTTTCTTCCCCATCGCCAGCGCCAGCCTACCCCTGTCAGATTAGCTAGATTTAGTCGTCTCAGACGCCAGCGAAAGCCCTTTTTTTCCCTGAGTTTTCTAGTTAACCCCATTGCCTTTTTTTTTTTGCTCTTTTTAGACCGCAGCCAACCGTTCTCGAGAGCCTCATGTCTACTACACCCGAATCGACCGCTACCTTCGCCATCGAGGGCATGACGTGTGGCGCTTGCGTCGCCTCTATAACCACCGGCCTGGAAGGAATGCCTGGCGTGTCTAAGGCTGCCATTTCACTTGTCACAGAGCGGGGTGCCGTCGACTTTAACCCCTTGGTCGTCTCGCCCGACCAGCTTCTCGAGCGCATCGACGACTGCGGCTTTGATGCAAAACTACTGACTGTAAAGAAAATGGCACAAACTGAGTCAGGCCCTTCCGCTTTACCTACGGCTTCTCAACAGATTACTACTATTGTTGCTATCGAGGGAATGACTTGTGGTGCTTGCGTTGCTTCCATTACGTCTGCGCTAGACTCCATGCCTGGTGTTGACAGTGCAGGTATTTCACTTGTGACTGAACGCGGCGCTATCGAACATTCTAATGATATATCACCCGCGGCCATCCTTGAGCGTATTGATGACTGTGGTTTTGATGCTAAACTCGTTTCCTCTAACCCTACAGCCGAATCTGTAGATGCTGAACCGCAAAACTTTCAAAGTAGCCCTAAAAAAGACTCAACTCTGCGGCTCAAAGTGTATGGCATGACCTGCGCGAGCTGCACCATGTCTGTTGAAAATGCCCTTTTGGCGTCATATGGTGTCAAGGAAGCGCTTGTTTCGCTAGCGCTTGAAGAAGTTGCTGTCACATACGACCCGTCTCAGACTGGCCCGCGCACACTAGTCGAAACTATTGAAGCTGCGGGATTCAACGCTATTCTTGCAACGTCTGCTGACAACTCACTACAACTTGAATCGCTTTCACGTATCAAGTCTATTACCAAATGCCGAAATGACTTTTTAATATGTCTAAGCTTTGCCGTCCCTGTCATCATTTTATCAAAGTTTGTACCGAGCCTTTTCCCCTTTCTTGCATTTATTAAGAAACCTGTCTTTCCGGGTCTCTACTGGGATGATATTGTTAATTTTTTCTTGACTTTGCCCATTCAGTTTGGTGTGGGCTATAGGTTTTACAAAAGTACGTACAAAGCGCTCTCGCACCGTTCGCCAACCATGGACGTGCTTGTCTGCATCTCTACCTCGTGTGCGTTTTTTTTCTCAATTCTTTTCATTATTTACTCTGTCGTTATTGCATATCCACGCCACCCTGCCACTCTTTGGGAAACCAGTGCCATGCTAATTACGTTTATTATGGGAGGCAAGTACCTCGAGAACAAAGCTAAAGGCCAAACCTCTGTGGCTTTATCTCGTTTGATTTCACTCAGTCCATCATCCGCAACAATCTATGCTAATCCAGAAAAGTTTTTGGAGAATGTTGACTCTAAATCGTTTAATGCATCTGCTCTTGAAACCAGAGTCATTTCCACTGACCTACTCCAGACCGGCGATATCACGGTTTTGCTTCCTGGCGAAAAGATTCCGGCTGATGGTGTTGTTGTCTCTGGCGAATCCTATGTTGACGAATCTCTTATTACAGGAGAATCGATGCCGGTGACAAAAACTCCTGGTGATACCGTCATTTGTGGTTCAATCAATGGCCACGGTCGCATGGACATTAGAGTGCTGCAGGCTGGCAACGACACTAAACTTGCACACATTGTTCAGCTTGTGCAAGCTGCTCAGACATCCAAAACTCAGGTTCAACGATATGCTGACTATATTGCCGGATTTTTTGTACCATGTGTGATATTGCTCAGTCTCGTCACATTCCTTGTTTGGATGGTTCTTTCGCACATTATGCACCATCCACCCAAGGTGTTTGAAGGCGAGGAAGGTAAATTCATGGTGTGTCTTCGTCTTTGTATTTCTGTTATTGTTGTCGCGTGTCCTTGTGCGCTTGGACTCGCCACACCCACGGCAGTCATGGTCGGTACTGGAGTAGGAGCGTCTAATGGTATTCTCATTAAAGGTGGTGATGTTCTTGAAACGGCCTCTCGGATCACAACCGTTCTGTTTGATAAAACCGGCACTTTGACGACGGGAAAGATGTCTCTTATAAACTACCACCGATTGGTTACGTTTGGTCCCTTGACGTTAAAAGCTAGCTCATGGTGGACGTTGCTTGGTGCAATTGAGGCAAGCAGTGAACATCCCATTGCCCGCGGTATTGTTGCCAAGGCGCGCACCGAGTGCGGGTTTTCTGCTGATGATACCGCAGCTGTTTTCCCCGCCACCGTTTCTGATTTCAAAGTTCTTGTCGGCAAGGGCGTCACTGCTAGTGTTTGCTTAGCTGCAGATAACAAGTTATACTCTGTGATTGCTGGTAACCGTAAACTCCTTGACTCCGAAAATATTTCCATCCCTGACGAAGATGATCAAAAAACCGCCGTTGCGGGCCAGACTATTGTTTTTGTTGCCGTGGATGGCTACTACGCAGGTTATGTTGCGCTTTCAGACACCCTGCGGCCTCAGGCGCAAACTGCTGTTGATGCGCTTGTGCGCCTTGGATATGCCGTCGGCATTGTCAGTGGTGATCATCCATCTGTTGTTGCGCGTGTCGCAAAGCAGCTTGGTATACCCCGTTCGCGCGCCTGGGGTGGAGTCTCGCCTGAAGGAAAGCTGCAAATTATTGAGCAATTACAAAGTGAGGATCCTGAGCTTAGTGGTGGTGACCTTAGTCTAGATGGTGACCGCAGCGGCAAGCGTGAAGTTGTGGCATTTGTTGGCGATGGCATTAACGACTCGCCTGCGCTTGCTCAGGCTGCTCTCGGTATTTCTATTGCTGGTGCGACTGATGCGGCAATGGAAGCTGCCGACATTGTACTCATCAAGGAAGACCCTCTACTTGACGTACCAGCCGCATTCCACCTCTCGCGCACAACCTTCCGCCGCATCAAAATAAATCTTTGCTGGGCCTTTATCTACAATATTTTCATGATCCCTGTCGCCATGGGTATGTTCCTGCCATTTGGCGTGATGCTACATCCCGTATTAGCTGGAGCGTCCATGGCGTTTAGCAGTGTTAGTGTTGTCGTCTCAAGTCTTTTACTGCAATTTTGGCGCTGCCCAGAGTGGATTTGGCCTGTTACGCGGCCAGCGCTCGCTGATGCCGATGATAACGAAGCGGTGGGTGCTGCCAATAACCGCAGCCCAGTTGCGTTCTTACGTCGGCTGTTTAGAAATTCGCGTGCCCCCTCTTATGAACTGCTCTCGTCTAACTAATGATTAATTAAAACTCCCTTTAATGCCTTTGATTTTCTGTTTTAAAATAATAAGTAATTTCACACACCTTAGTAAAGTTTTGTAATTAATTTTGTTTAATCCTCTTTTAACGCCTTCTGGTAATCGCTTGAAATAGCAAACATTTTAGTGTTTCGTATAGTTTGAATATATAATGCGTAGAGCTTTTTTTTTTTTTTTTTTTTAACTCAACTACAATTTTCTAAACGTCATAACCACTTGGTACGATTAGGCTACTTGCCAAACAAGTGAAAAAAGTAAACAAAACACTTCTCGGCCTAACCCTGATCTGATAGCCCGGGGAAACAATTTTTTTTTTAGGATCGCGCGATCAGGCTAACATATAGACATGACAATTGAGGGCACAATACAACAAGACTGTTAGACCCCGAGGACAACAACGACTCTGTAAACTCATTTGCAGAAACAAAAAAAAAGCCTATATAAATATAGAACGAGCTGGTATACCATAGTGTCAAAAGTCAAAATTTCTCCAAATTCGACAACAGCAGCAGTAATCCTCTTTCGTGAGATCTTGACTACCTCGATCTTCAGTCTATTTTTTTAAGCGGGAGCGGTGCAGTCCTTTTTTTTCTTTCTGCATTTTTTTTTTTTTTAAAAAAAGCCTTTTTTTTTTAAGAGTTAGGAGAGCTCTGCAATTGATTGAAAAAAGAAAGTCAATTAGTAGAAACGGCATTAGAAAGTCATCTGCTGACATTTCATTCATTACTTTTTTTTTTTTTTTTCTTTTTTTTTTTTTTTTTTTTTTTTTTTTGATTAGGAAAACGCAACTTTAGATCAAAAAGCCAACAATGTCTCACCCGGTCGTCGCTAATCCCGCTGCGGCAGGGGCAGTGAGCTTGGCAGTGTTCCGTGTGGTGGGCACATCCGCACTCTCGCCGGCCTGCTTTGTCTGCGTAGGGAATAATGTTGCGTACACATCTGGCGCCGGCGTTGTGCTGCATATGATTTCGGACTCCAGGGATAGTGACAAGAGGAGTGAGCAAGATGACTCGTTGCTAACGGCAGATTCAGCAGACAGCTATGATTACACCAGCAGTCGCAGCAGTACCAGTATAAGCTCTTTCAGTGGCACTGATAGGATTGATGACCGGTTTTTTTGTCCAGTTTCGCCTGACTTTTTAGCATCAACAGCCGGTGGAAGGCTAGCCAGTTCTCTCGGGTCCAGTGGTATAGCGCAAAACAGAGACATGTTTGGATTTCTTACAGGGGTACCTGCGAGGGTCCTTAGGACCTCGTTCGACAACTCTCTAGGGCCTAGCCTCGGCATCAGCAATGGCAACACCCAAAGCTTTGGCAAAAACGCCAATAGTTCTCTTAACAGCAGTAAAAATGGTGTCATTAACAGCAATATGAGCGGCGGATTTAGTCCAGTTTTACCGTACTCATGCGATGATGGATCTTGGAAAAACCGAGTGACCTCCCCCTCTTGCGTTGCACTTTCGCCTGATCTGCAACTTGTGGCCGTGGGCGAATCCGGTTACCAACCGCAAGTGCTGTTATATTCTTTGGCGCCTGATGCTACCACACAAGGGCCCTTGGCTATGCTCAGCGCTCATGATATTGGCATTCATCACCTTGTATTTTCACCTTGCGGCCGCTTCCTGGCGTCACTGGGAGTGGCTGCTGATGGGTTTCTCCACATTTGGTATCTCGGCGCGCTGCGCGAAGTCGGCACAGTCCAATTGCTTGCTTCTAATCGGTACATTTCTGAAGTCGCGGCTATGAAATGGGTTGGCACAAAACTTTACACTGTTGGCAAGCGGCACATTCGCGCCTGGAAACTCAAGAATTACAGCTACAACCCAGCATCCAAGACAAAAAATAATAGCACAAAAGGAACTATAATTGCTAAGAGGGTGGGAACTGTAGAGGATGACGGCGTACTTGCGGGTCGTAATCTTGTACTGGGTGAGTTTTCTAGCTGCAACTTTGTAGCTTTGGCAGCGCTGCGACCAGATTTACTTGTAGTTGCTACAGATAAAGGTGACCTTGCAACGATTTATGACCCGGTTGGCAGTGGGAATGATAGGCAAAAAATTGAGTTTGTGCCTCGCCTGTGTGTTGGATTTCCAATTGCTACCATGGATGTTGATTCTCAGGATGGTATACTGTGGGTGTTTGGACCAACATCGGGCCATCTAAGGTAAGTACGGGATGTGGCATCACCACTTTCGTTCTGCGAGCATTTAATTACTAACGATTATTCCAGGGCAATTGATTTAGAGATTTTATTGAACGCAGGTCCGCTCCAGTCTCCGTCAGTACTCCCGGCCAAAATAAAATTTGCGCCGGACCGCATCACGGCTCTTTACGTGACATTCCATCGGTGTTTGACTACTCTTAGTGCGGATCGGTGCATGCGGCAATTTCAACTGCCGAGAAATAAGACACGCAAAGAATTGATTGAAAGCATCAACAATAACAGCAATTTCACGAGCTATGAAAATCTTTGTCCGCCTATCGGCTGGATTGATAACACCAACCTGGCAATGGTCTTGCACGAGCTGAAGAACTCAGCGGAAGGCGGAGTCAAAGGCGTCAGAGCCCTGCCAGCCGCGGATGGCGGCTTTTTGACTTGGTCTTCAAGCGGACTGATTCGAATCTGGACCGTTGATGCCAACGGAGGACACACGATAGAATGCCCGATACAGCTCTGCGTACCACTTGATGATAGTGGAAACTACGTTGTTCAAAACCAGCTCAGTATAGTTGAGCCGTTATTGCTATCAAGAGGCACAGAAGAGGAGACCCAGTCAGATGATCAACGGCTCACGTTAGTGACGGGTGACAAGATCGGCATAGTTCGGGTAGTCGATACGGTTAAGGCTAGCTCTGAGGTGACACAGTTGTTCTACGCGCATAGCTCCGAGGTGATTGATATCGCTTGTGCGCCACCTATGAACTCCAAAATGGGCCTTTCACAGCAGCCAAGTGTTTTTGTGACAAGCAGCCGGGACAATATGGTACAGATTTTTGTTAATGACGGTCTTGCCCTGGTTGACAACATCAGCAGCAAATGGCGGTTGTTACAAACACTAGTAACGCACAAGACTAGTATTGTGCGCGTGCTAGTGGCCGACGCCGCCGGTGAGCACATTATCTCGTGTGCCAACGATCGTACGGCCGTCATCCATCGGGCTATTCGAGAGGGTAGAAAAATTGTGGCCTATGTTCCTGAAAAGGTCATTTCACTTAAGTCGGCACCCATGGATATGCTTCTTGAACACTCGAGCGCCAGAAATGGCAACAGCGGTAATCTTATTGTTTCTTGCAATGATAAGATTGTCTACATTTACAGATTTCCCTCCGGCGAGCTTGCGCATTTTTACAAAGTAGGTGATCGTCGGGCGGGATCGCTGGCCATCCGGAACCTTTCTATTTTGCGTGTACCCGCGTCTGAGAAGCTTAGTAATGGAAACAGCAAAAAGAAGCAAAGTCATCGAAAAAAGTATCTTATTGCTACAGGCGCCGACAAGAGTGTGCGTGTGTATCGACACCCGGACGGAAGCACCCCCGTAGCCTACCAATTGGCCCACTGTGAGGGCGTTTCGGGGCTACAGGTCGTCAGCGGCGCACCCAGACTCGTGCACCAGGGCAAAGTCGCGGTGTGGACTCTTGCTAGCTGCGGCCATGATGGATGTCTTGTGCTTTGGGAACTAAAAATTTTGCTTGCGGCGGCTGGCAGTCGTGACCAGGATGACAACGATGACGCAGCAGACGAACAGGGCGCAATAAAACGTAGTATTCCCATGCGCAAGGTGCTTTCAAAGGCTGACTTGGCTCGACTTGCGCGCCCGACCAGCGGCAATACTGGTGGGAATTTGACGACGTCAGTTGCGGAGAGCCCCGTCCGACCCCTCACCGTGACAAAAACTCGGTCACTAAGACATAGTATGTCGGCCTTAAGCATTGATACCTCGTCGTCATCATCCCCAATGTCATCATTATCTTCAGGGCAGTCGCCATCAAGAGTGAAACAAGCCCCGAATAGTGACACAAACGGCGAGAAGACAGGGCGACGGACGCTGTCAGCCTCGGCGAAACCATCATATCCACAGGCCATAAGCAAGTGTCACTCGCTGCCTCCCTCGCTGCCTTTTGCCGTGCCGCCGAAATCAAAACGAGAAGAAAGCAGCTCTGCGACAAGCGCAAAGATCTCTAACGCTGCCAAATCTGTGCTTTGTCAGTTCTCTGGAAGCGGCAGCAGTAGCAACAACAATAGCAACAACAGCAGTAACAGTGGTAAGGAAAACAAAAAAGTAACAACAACCAAGCTTGACCACACGGCCGAAACCCTTATAAACGAACTGACCCAGTTCCGGCGGCAGTACCGTCGCTTTGTTGAAGACGCAGTTGAGAAGCAGCAGCAGCAGTCTGTGCACAAACCCTCGTTGCCAGTGCCGCCAATGGTTCCAGTAGCGCTTGAAAACCTCCGCGAAGAGCTCCAACAAACACTACTTCTACTGGACGGCCAAGCCTCTTCGTCATCGTAGCTTATTTTTTCTACTATGGACTACTGTCACTCATGTATTTCAGTTCATCTCATTTTTTTTCCCTCTTATTTATAGTAGACTTAACTTTAATGCATAAAATCATTATAACGTATATTGATTGATTGATTGATTATTTTTGTCTGGTCAATTGGCGTATTATATAAGATTATTTATAAAAAGGGATCACTACCGTGTGATATTTATATAGACAGTGTCTCAGAACCGTGAAGACCGATGGTCTTTTAATTTCCGTTTCGTAAACTTTCGCATAAATTGTCATGTACACCTAACCATTGCCCGGATTGCTGAGAATTCTCGTCCTAATACTAGTTCGTCAATACCAGACCTCCTAATAAAAAATTCTTTTAAAAAAAAGTTAAAAACGTCGGAGAGTGATAATCCACAATGGGTTTGTAAGAACTCCTAAGAAAGAGTCCTAACGGCGGTGTGATTTTTTGAGAGGCATTCACCTCTCGAAATTCAAAAGCCAGCAATAAATTGTGGTTCTGGACTGGTAATACATATGTATTTTTTGTCATCTTCAGTATTCAACAAACCTAAAGATGACAGGGGCACAACTGTTTCAGGCTGGCTACATTTGCACTTGTGATTTCTATCCAAGACTCCTACCCTTTTTAAAATAGGATCCTATAGCGCCATGGCTAGTTCTCAATTGTACCACGTTGCTAAGGGTGTGACGGTTTGCTTTCTCCATAATGCTGCAAAGAGGACTGGAGTTGCCTGGGTCGCCATAGAAGCCAGACTTGGTGAACGACCTGTAAAAGCTGCCCTTAGAACTCTCATCATAATCTGATCTCCAGGCTGAACGAGCTTGAGCTCTAATGCTCTTCCTGATGTTAGCAGTGATTTCGGTATATTTTCTTATTATTTACATTATTTACATTACAAAAACAAACACCCTTTTTTTTTTTTTTTTGTGCCACCGACATCCAATATCAGTAACCGCAGTTGAATAGTTTGGACAGCAGGGTAGCTTTGCAGACTTTTGCTATGGCCCGCCACCTAGCTGCTCCTTTTTCTTAACCACGGTTGATAGGTTTTTGGCTCCAGGCCACCGGCTGGAAGCCCTCGGAAGGATTGTGACGCTCAATAGGCTTGGGCGGGTTGGCATGCTTGTCGATCTGTGCTGGCTCTGCCTGCTGCTGTTGCTGGGCCTGGCCGTTGTTGAGATGCAGCTGGCTTGCCGCCGCGGGATCAACGTTCATTCCCAAGACACGGCCCATAGCGCCAATCTCCGCAACACCTCCCGCTGCGGCGCCGCTCGACTTGTCTACCAGCGGCACTGAGCGCCAGCGCAACTCGGCCTGCCGCACCTTCTCTTTGATCTGCATCTGACGCACCTTATCGCCATAAAGCTCGGCCAAACTTGGGTAGTGCGGCCGCGCGTACCGTAGCCACTGCACCCACTGCGGCGGTGCTTCGTAGTCAACCCAATTCAGCTTGGCGTCGCGGTACTCAACAATGCGGCGCGCGCGGTCCGGGTTGTTGGGGTTGAAAAACTCCCAGTAAGTGTTGCCGTCAAGGTCGTAGCCAATGAAAAATTTTTTGCGAAAGGGAACATTCCGTAATGAGCGCCATTGAAGGTACGCCTGACGAAATGGTGTCACTTTGCCCTTGAGGTGGTCCATCGTTTTCAGTTTTATATATTTGTGTAGTGCGTTGAAGTAGTAGAGTATGGGGAAGTAGAATTTCCAATGGGCTTGAGATGGTTAAAATTTTGACACAAAAGAGAAAATTTTAGGGTTTGGGCAACGCCTGGTAGCGAGTTCCTGCACAGAAACACCGGGCTCGGTTCCCGGGCGCCGCCCAATTGGGTGCCCTGAAATATTAAACTTATTCAAGCGAAAAAACTTCGTATAGGAAAAGAAAAAGAAAAAAAACTCAATTATTACCAAACTATTACCACTGACACTAAATTAAAGAAAGAAAGAAAAAAGGAAAAAAGAATATATATTAAAATAAACTGGCACAAACAATAAACAGGCTTCTATCCATCCTGCGTATACAAAACCCGCTTAGCGGCGCTTGAGATTCAAGTTTTCAACCTCGGCTTCCAACTGGCGGATGGTCGCATGGGTTGTTTCCAAGTCCTTGTTCAGGCGATCGCGCTCCAAGATCAAGTTCTGCTCCCACTGCCGGAAGCGCTGCTCCTCAACCCGCACCTGCTCCGTGAACATTTTGCGGAGGTTGTCTTCCTCTTCTTTGAACTTGGGGTTGTCAAACTTGCGCGTACGGGCCTCGCCAAACTTGCGAGTCTCCATTTGCTTTGCGCGGTAGTTTTCATAGTGCACGTCCTCCGTGGACTGGATAAGGTCCAGCATGTGCGAGCGAATCAGCAGCAGACGCAGCTTTTTAAAATCGCAGTGGTCCTCGTTCTCAACCTCGGCAACGCCCCAGAGGTACTGGCGGCCCTTGACAATGCGACCATCGGCGGTCTCGACGTCCTTCTCCGAACCAATCACGCTAAAGGGCATTGTCTCAATCAGCGCGCGGATCTGCTCGGCCTCAGAGGGCGTGGCGCCCTTGGCGCTCTGCGGGTCAAAGGGATCCTGTTCGTCGATTGTAGGCTTGTAAATTTCAATGCCCTGGGCCTCAAGCACCTGGCGGATGCGATGCTTAAAGTCCGAAATCTCCTGTGGCGAGAGCGTGTCGGCTTTGGCAATAATGGGGATAAGGTTGACGCGGGTAGAAAGCTGCTTCATGGCTTCAATGTCAATGGGCTTGAGCGAATGGCCCGTGGGCCGAATAAAATAAAGACACGCATGCACGCGCATATCGTGAATGCTGCGGCGGTTAGGCTGTTGCTCCTGGCGAAGGTATGACTCGTGCTGGTCGTCAATGAACTCAACTATTGGCTGCCACGACTCCTTATTGTTAACATTATCGCCAAAACCAGGCGTATCAATGATATTGAGGCGGACTTTGAAGCCCTTCTCCTCGAGCTCGGCCTTAGTGATTCCGATCTCGACAGTCTTGCGTATGGAGCTGGCATGACGCGCGGAGCTGTCGGTGTAGGATTTGACGGTGGTGGAAAAAAGAGTGTTAATGAAGGTGGTTTTGCCAAGGCCGGACTCGCCGGCAAGCATAATTGTGAAGGTGGCGCCGCGCTTTGCAACAATCTTGTATCTGCGTGGTGGAGGGTTAGCAGGGGCAGGCTGGACCTGAAATAAGGCTGGAATGTGCGTACCTTTGGTTGGGGAGGTTGAGAACGCCAATCTTGGCGTCAAGAGAGTCCGGCTCGGTGACGGGGAGGGCTGCAACAGACATGATTGAGGGAGATGCAATAAGCAGTCTAGGGTTCTATTGGGTCTATTGACAACTGAGCTGCTAAGGAAAGAAAGAAGGAGTAAAAAAAAAAAAAAAAAAAAGAAAAAGGGAAAAAAAGGAAAGGAAAGGAAAAGGCAACGAGGGTGAAAAGGAGAAAAAAGGAGAACTGTGAACCCACCCAACTTAGCTGTTTCTGTCAGGGCTACGTGGAAGCAGAAGCATTAAAACGCCTGTAACTGATGAAAACAATGGGGATTGAAACAATCACAAGTGCCATAAAAAAAAAGAGATAAATACGATTTAATTATTACTATTATTACTATTATTACTATTATTACTATTATTACTATTATTACTATTATTACTATTATTACTATTATTACTATCTACTTTATTTTATTTTAAAACTAGCTCTTCAACATTTACTGCCCCAAGCACTTGCAGCCGCTGGCCCAAACTAGGTCCGCACAGTGGGCTCCTCGCGACCAATGAACTCCTGAAGCTTCAGGAACTTAACCGCGTTGTTAATGCTGCTCTTGAGGTACTCCTGGGCGTCCATGCCGTAGGTGGCTGTGTCGTTGCTGTGCTTCTCAATGTAAAGACGAATCGTTGCGCCCGACGATCCCGTACCGGAGAGACGGACTACAATACGTGAGCCGTCAGAGTACTTGATGTACAAGCCCTGGTGGTCCGAAACAGAGCCGTCCAGGTCGGTGTAGGAAAAATCATCGGCCTCAACCACCGTGACATCGCCGACCTGCGAGCCAACAAAAGAATCGTGATTGTCAATCACTTGCGCCTTGAGCGCAGCAATGACCTTGGCGGCGTCCTCGGATGAGACCTCCTCGTAGTCGTAGCGAGTAAAAAAGGTACGGCCATAAGTCTTCCAAAAGTCCTGCTGAATGGCAGCAATGGAAGCCTTGGAGGGGTCCTCTTTGCCAACGCCAGCAATAATGTTGAGCCACGCGACAACGGCCCACAAACCGTCCTTCTCGCGAATATGGTTAGAACCGGTACCAAAGGACTCTTCACCACAAATAGAGAGCTTCTTGGAGTCAAAGAGCGCGCAGAAAAATTTCCAACCCGTGGGAACCTCGTAGACATTAAGGCCTTGGGCCTTGGCCACGTGGTCAAGCGCGCCCGAAGTGGGCATTGAGCGGGCAAGGCCGTAAACACCATTCTTCTTGAAGTAAGGGATCTTCTCTGCGTGGTGTGCAATGATGGCAACGGAGTCACCGGGGGAGACAAAAGTGTTGGCGCCGTAGATCATGTTACGGTCACCATCACCGTCACTAGCGGCGCCAAATGGAATTGCATTTTTGTCAACAGCTTCAACAAGAGTATGCGCGTAGGTGAGGTTGGGATCGGGGTGCAGACCGCCAAAGTCAGGCAAAGGCTTGGAGTTCTGCACGGACGACTCAGGCAGGCCAAGCTCCTCAAGGAAGATGGCGCGACCATAGGGGCCAGTGACACCGTTAAGCGAGTCAAACAGAATCTTGAAATCCGGGTTCTGCGCAATGAACGAACGAATCAGATCAAAGTCAAAAATTTCCTTCATGAACTGAACATAGTCCTCGGTGGAGTCAATGATCTCAACCTCAAGCGGGCCATAAGCCTTGGCACCCACTGCTGAAAGGTCGATCGTCTCGACAGCGTCGTCGATCTTGTACTCAGAGATCTGCGAAGAGTACTCGTACATCTTATTTGTGACGCTCTCAGGAGCAGGGCCACCGTTGGCAAGGTTGTACTTGATACCAAAGTCGTTCTTGGGTCCACCAGGGTTGTGCGACGCCGTGAGAATGATACCACCAGTGGCTCCGTACTTACGGATGACGTGCGAGGCGGCGGGGGTGGACAGAATGCCGTTCTGGCCAATAATGAGCTTCTTGACACCATTGGCGGCGGAGATGCGCGCAATGATCTGGACAACCTCGTCGTTGTAGAAGCGACCGTCACCGCCAATGACAAGGGTGGCGCCCTCGGCGCCCTCGGGAATCGAAGCCATGATGGATTGGACAAAATTCTCCGTGTAATGGGGCTCCTGGAAGACAACAACCTTCTTGCGGAGGCCGGAGGTGCCGGGCTTCTGACCGGCGATGGGTGAGGTCTTGACGGTTTGGACAGTCATTTCAGGGGAATTCAATTGCTGGGTGTAATGACGAATAGGGGTGGTAAACACTAGAGAAGGAGAAAGAAGAAGAAGAAGAGGAGAGGACACCAACTGGTGATGACTTTTTATACACACGCCCTGACCCCTAGTATTATTACACACAATAGCCCAAAAATAGCAGCCAACTGAGGGTTTTGTTACGGCACGCGTTCGGTGCTTTCTTGCTGCATGTGTCCCGGCGTGAAAAATTCGAACATAAAGTCGCGGCTTGTGCCTGAAGGGTCTTGTACATAAAGGACCTGATGCATGGTCACTTTGTTTTTACTTTGCGCTTTAGTGAAGAAAAGTGGAATGGTCTTAGGTTTCGTGTATAAAAGCAGAGACCCCCGACCCCCTTTTACTATTTCCCTTGTTCCTTCCCTCCACCACTACCCTCTCGGCACTTGCACCGTGGCTATTGTCTACACCCGACCTATTAATTTTATCGCGCCATGTCCGATTCTACTACTATCCAGCTCAACAAGTTGCTCGCGTTGTTGCCTGATATCCTTCAGGAGACAGCATACTCCGAGCTCTACGGCTACGACCTTAAGTCCTTGCCCGACACTCCCGCCGGTACCGTTATTCGTGACCGTTTGCTGACCAAGTTCCTTGTCGGCAACAAGTTTGTCGTCAACGATGCCGCTGCTCAATTGAAGAAAACGCTTGCTTGGCGCCGCGACTTCAACCCGCTCGCCGCTGCGTTCTCTGAGTCTCACAACCCTGAGTTTGAGAAGCTTGCCGTCGTCACCAGCGTCACCATCCCTAAGACTAAGGTTGAGATTACAAAGTCTGCTTCTTCTACAGCGGCCGTATCAAAAATGGCTGAGACTTCTGATGCTGCGGCTGAGAAAGACGAGGCGAAGGTTACTGAGCCGGAAGAAGCAGCCGCAGCCGTTGCGACTGAGGCTGAAGAGCCTACTGTGCCCCTCGCTGAGCCTGCCACTGGTTCTGAGCTCTCTGAGACAGGCTCTGAACCCATCAAGGCTGCTGAGGTCACTGAGCCCGTTGCTGAGCCTGTTACTGAGTTTGCCCCTGAGACTGTTGATGCCACTGAGCCCACTACCAAGGATGTTACATCCGACGCTGGAGCTGAAGGTGCTTCAGTCACCACTGAGACTGAGCACAAGCCCCAGCTTATTATGAACTGGAATCTTTACGGTGCCGTCAAGAACCGTCAGCAATTGTTTAGCGATCTTGACGGATTTATCAGATGGCGCGTCGGCCTCATGGAGCGCGCTATTTCTAAGCTCGACTTTTCTTCTATTGAGACCTCTTACATTGCGCAGCTCCACGATTACAACAATGTCTCGTTTCTCTTTTTAGACTCCCCCACTAAGGCCTCATCTAAGGCTACCATTGAGCTGTTCCAAAACTACTACCCAGAGTTTTTGAATGTTAAATACTTTGTCAACGTTCCTATTGTCATGGGCTGGCTCTTTAGCTTTGTCAAGCTGCTGGTTGCCAAGGAGACCTTTGACAAGTTTCGTGTCATTTCCAACGGCGCCGATTTGGCCCGCACCGCCGGTAACTGGGTGCCCAAGAAATATGGCGGCCAAGCCGACAGCCTTGAAGAGCTTGCCGTCAAGCAGTTTTTCCCAACCGACGCGGCCCTCGTTGACGCGCCCCGAGCAGAAAAGAAGGTCGAAGCCGCCCCTGAAGTCAAGGAGTCTGGTGCTGCTGTGGCCGAAGAGCCCACCGCTACGACCACGGCGGCCCCTGCCGAGGCCACTGAGGAGCCCACGACTGCCGCCAAGGTTGCCGAGGCCACTGAGGAGCCCACGACTGCCGCCAAGGTTGCCGAGGCCATTGAGGAGCCCACGACTGCCGCCAAGGTTGCCGAGCCCAAGACTGTCGAGCCCGTCGCTGAGTCTGCCGAAGTCGCTGAGGCCAAGACCTCTGAGTCTGCTGAACCTGTCGAGCCCAAGACTGCTGAGCCTGTTGAGCCCAAGACCGCTGAGCCCGCCCTTGAAGCTGTTGTCGTCCCCAAGACCGCCGAGCCTGAAATTATTTCCGCTTTTCCCATTGTGACTCCTGTTGCCGCGCCTGCCGAGCCCGAAATTATTTCCGCTGCTCCCATTGTGACTCCTGTTGCCGCGCCCGACGCTGTTGTTTCCGAGCCTGTGGAACCCACCGCGACGCCCATTGCCGATGCGGCAGAGGCCAAGCCTACCACAGTTGCCTAAGTGTTTACTGAATATTTTGGTTTAAGTGTGCTTTGCCGTTCACTAATAGCACAATATTTTTGGACTTATTGATTTCTGGCAGATAGCGCTGTTTCTCTTTATGTTGACTCGTGTTTTTCAACCGGACCCCCTTTTTTTTCTTTGGTTTTCGTTTAATTCTTTTCTTCTTCTTAATGCTTGAAGCTTTTGTACTTTGAAACCTCTTTTTTTTTTTTTTTTTCTTGGTTTCGTTTACGCGCTAGTAGTAATAATCGCCTAACTCTTCTTCTTGTGTACATCTTCATTTGACCCCAATTATTTAATATTTTTACTCTTTTTTCATTATAAAAATAGTTCATGTAAATAAAAGAGTCTTGGCTTAGGCCAAGATGTGGAGGTCCCAATCGGCGGCTGCGACGCCGTGGCAGGCGCCATGCACAATCACGGGCCCGGCGGCATCGGGGACCACGACAATCTGGCCGTCGACGCACCAGCGCTGCGGGCCCTCAAGGTGGGTGGCCATGATCACGGCGGCCACGCCATCAGCATCACCATTGCTTCCACTGTTTTCATTGTTGCCATTGATGCCATGGCCGCCCGATCCAGTCGGGTTGACGGCAAAGTAGTCCACGTTGGGGTCCTTGACATGCGCGCCGGCTTCATACGGCAGAGACACAAGCCGTGCGAGCTCGGCGTTGTCGCTGTTATTGGGCAGCACGAAGGGGATTCGCACAAAATAAAGACTCGGCCGCGTGTTGCTGCTGCCGTAATGGGTTGAGGGCGAGATGAGATAGCCCTGCTCAACTTGTGAAACTAACGTGAATAGAACGTAGGAATGGGTATTGGCATCACTACTCAGCTTGATACTGCTAGTGCTCTGGTCAGATGCTGCTGCCGCCGGAAGCAACGCAATTCTGCCAGCGTAGCGCTGCGGGCGGGCCAGGTTGAGCTCGGCAGCTTTGCGGAAGCGCGCGACGCCGAGGGCGCGATACTCAGGCAGGTCCGAGTCGGCAACGAGCGCCGCGTGCAGCGCCCACGAAACAACGGCCACGGCGTGGAACTCAAGCCGGCATGGGGACACGCCAGGAGCATCATCAGCATCGGCAGAGGCAATGTAACTGCCCGGAGGGAATTCGACTCGGAAAGTGGGCAAAGGCACAAATGTGTTTGCTGCTGGAGTTGATGTCTTTATTTCACTGGCGCAATTGAACAATGCCGCCAGGGTTTTAGCAATAGCATTTTTACCCCCGTTGATAGACGAGACGGAAATGGCATTGCCGGTTCCCGTCGGTACCAGCACCAAATCAACACGGCCGCGCCGGACCTTTCCACCGCTGCTGCTGCTGCTGGAGCGGCTACCACTACCTGCGGGCACCGCGTTAACAAACTCACTAAGCGAAGTGTCCCCGCCAAAAATGATCACTAAATAGTCCTCCTGCTCACATCCCGCTGCTGCCGCCGTGATACTGCGCGCCGTGTCGGCAATGGTATGTGCCGTGCGCGTCGGCACATACTCTTGCGCGACACCAAGTCCCGCCAGCAGCGGTTGCACCACGCGCTCGTACACTAGTGTCGATTGGTTCAAGCCCGAAGTCAGCGAGTTTATAATCACCACGCGGCGCCCCTTGAAAAAATCAATTGTCCGCGATGAAGCCGAGGATGGTGCTTGTTCTTGCGGCAAAACTGTACGGCGCAGCGTCGGGCCTTTGCCCTTCTCCTCGGCACTGCTCGGCACGTAAACGTACTCCACGTAGTCGCCCGCCTGGTCCAAGCCCCGGTATAAAACAGTTTCAGTTTCTTCTGCCATTTGTTTTACAATTCTCTTTTTTCTCTGTGGCGACTTTTTTTTTTTTGGTCAGCTTACTGTTTGTTGATATGATAAGGGAATAAAAAAAATATTAGAAAGAAAAAAAAAACAATCATCTACTGCCAAAGTACTGGTGCGGATATCTTGTTGATAAACCATTTCCTGGTTTTCTTGACGCCATCTCAGTCAGACGCGGCCAATGCAAATTGGAGCAGTTTGGGAAGTACTCGATTACGAGCCGAATGAAAAGGAAATAAGACATGAAATTTGTGACATTACTAAGTTTACATAAATGAAAAGCCCACGTCGCCGCCGGTGCGCGCGTGGGCCGATGCGACGGAGAGGCCGAACGGCCCGGGGGGTCCTGCACCACCGCTGCCGCTGCTGCCACCGCCGTCAAAGGCGACTCCCTCGCCATTTCGGCTACGTTTTTGTGAAAATACGGGTAGCATGGTGCCCGAGTGGCCAGCCAGGGTCTCAACGCCAGGAAGCACGAGGGGCCCCTGCGGGCCGCCCTCAAAATGCTTGTTTTTTTGAAAGTAGTAGATAGGAGGCGGATGGACTGAAGCCAGTGGTGGAGGCAGCACCGCGCCCCCATTGATCATGGTGAACTGAGAGCCGTAGCTCAATCGGTTCAGCTGCTGGTGCAACTGGGGTTGATTTTGGTGCTGTGGTATTGATGGCGGCGGATAGTGGTACTCTTGTGGGTGAATCACAGGCGACAGGGCCACCTTCTTTAAATTGGGCCCATCAAGATGATCCTTGCGGTTAAACCGCTTATTAGTGTGTAGTTCTATAGGGTCAAACGTGCTGGTAATTGTAAACTGCTGTTGCTGTTGTTGTTGATGCTGTAGCACCGTTGAATGAATGTTGAGCCAGATTTTAAGCCGCGACTGCCAGAGAGCCCAGTCCTCGGGGTCAACGTTGAGATTATAGTTCATATTGCCCAAGAATTCAATTTCCATCGCGGAGATTTCCTTAAGCGGCAAGTGGGTGACCTCGGCCCATGTCTTGTTGGTGAATGTGTTGTCGTCAAGAAACTTGTTGGCCAGCATTAGCGCAACGGAAAAAACGCGGTACTCCGAGTTGGCATTCCCCACGATTGGCCGTGCTGACAATCGCTTGAGCCGCAGAATATAGTATAGCGCAAGCGACACTGCCGTCGCGGGCAACTGAGTATGCTTGATAACGTTCATGATAAACTGCTTAAAAGACGGACTTGGGATCGTCAGCTTGGAGAAGTCAAGGTTGGCAAACTGTGCCATCTGTGGAGAGTTTTTGGCAGCAAAGTCAACTTGTTTGCCATGTTCAAATGCGGTTTCAAGCATGTCTGAGTCGTTAAACCAGAATAAACACACCATGTTAGAAATATTTGTGTAATAATTAGAGTTGTTGCTGACGGGCCGCGAGATGCGCTTGGTGGGCCGCTGCGGGTTCCCAGCAGCCGGCGCGGCCGTTGCTGTGTGAGAGTCAGTGACCGTGTGATGTGACGCGGTGAGGTCGCTGAACTGAATCTGCGTTATAGTTGTGTTGTTGTTGGTCATTTGACCATAGCTGTGCATTTCATGCTCACTAGAGACGCTTCTAAAAATTGGATATGCATCTGCAGCCGGCGAGGGGGTGATTGCAGAATACGAGCTATTTGGCGTGGCCTCCACGGATGACGAAGACGATGATGAGGAGTTAACAGTAAGAATGGACGAAGAGGAGGAGTTGTGTAGATTATGTGACGGCTGGAATGAGAGCTTGGGCGAGTTTGTTAGAATGGAGCTGATGGAGAAATTGGAGTTGCGGTGCCGCTTAGAGCTGCGTGAGAAGTAGGAAGAGGAGGAAGATGAGGTTGAGATGGCAGAAGAGGGTCGCGATGACGATGGGCACGGCGGATTCACTGAGGACAGCGAAATGTTGATGTTATATTGGGTTCTGTCTTCGTAATCATCGTCGTTCGAGTCAAAATAGTATTTCTGATGCATAGTATTCGTCAACATTGAGACTCATGATATTTTGGCGATACAGTCAATGTGGTAGTGGTTCCAGAGTAGAGGAAGAAGGCTGTTACTGGTGCTGGACGCTTTCCGCACAGATCTACAGGGCTACCACGGGTACGGACAGAGAGCTGGGGCGAAGTAGAAGACGCCAAACGTGTGGGTGTATGAGAGGATTCTGATTGCGCGAGAACCGCTGTCCGTCGTGGTGATAGCAGGGGTGTGTATGAATGACAGATGGTAGTTGACAGGAGTTGGAATAATCAGAATATATAAAAAAAAAATATATATATGATAATTTAAAATAAAAAATTATAAAAAATTATAAAATAATATATGATAATATATGATAATATATAATAATTTATAATAATTTATAATTAATAATAATTTTAACTTAAAAATTAAAATAAAACAAGAAAGGTAAATCTGAAAAGGGGAAAAACGGGGGTAAACCTAAAAGAGAACATTTCTGCTGTGGGTATAAGCAGCAGCTGCCTGCGATATAGACTGCGGCAGGCAGAAAGAAAGAGCTAGACACTTAGACAAGACATAATCAAAGGCAGCTAATGGTATGATCAAAGACGTCTAAGGCAGGCATCTACTGGTGGGGGACAGTCTACATAAAGGGGTGCCTTTACCCTCGCTTTTGTGGATATCTACGTGCATTTATGAGGTTCGCGCTACTGTAGCATTCAAGGGTATATGGCTGGCAGCGTTGGCATGTTTTTTTTCTTCTTAAACTTTAATTGCTTTTATCCTTGCTATATACAGGCTCTAGCCGGTTTGGGAATAATTTCCTATTTGAGGCCCACTTTTGTGGTGAGAAAGTCAACCACATCCGCAATCTCCTCTTCGGTAGTAGAGTGGCCGAGTCCGGCATATTCGCGGAACTTAAAGTCCCGAAGCCCAATCTTGTTCTCAAAGAAAGCATGGGTGTCCTGGGCGTATTTATAGGTGATCATAGTGTCGGCCGTGCCGTGGCACTGAAGCACCGGCACATCCAAGTTTGTTTCCTGGCGATGCTTGAGCACATCATCCAGAATCGGGCAAAAGCCACTTAGCGCAATAAAGCCACCAAGGCGCACTTTATTGTCAATAGCAGCACTTGTGAGCGTCAGCGCAGCACCTTGTGAAAAACCACCAAGCACTAGTTTGCCAGCATCAACTTTAGCCGCCTCTTCAACAAGCAGAAGCTCAACTTCACGGACCGACTTGAGAAACCCGTCGACATCCTTTTTGGCATCACTTTGGCCCAACTGGTAAATGTTGAACCAGCTGGGTCTTTTTTGGTTATTAAAGGCAGTGATGGAGATTACAGGCGCATGGGGCAGAACAAATTTCATGCCAGGGAATCTGCGCTGCATAAGCTTAGAAAAGCCAACCCAGCCGTGGCCAGAGTCGCCCAGACCGTGCAGCATAACAAACGTGGACGTGTGCGGGCCGACGGGGTCAATTACAATGTAGTCAAGTGAAGTTTTAGCGAGAGACATGGCACTGTGTTCTAGAGTAGAGGTGGTAGTGGAAGTTGTACTAGTAGCAGCGGGCGCAGTAGTAGTGATAGTATTGGGGGTTTTGGCAGTACCGTTGTAGAGCTTGAAAAAAACAATAAGCGCTAGAAAGATGAGGAGAACACGTTTTGAAAACATTGCGGATCTATAGGAAGTAGTGGAAGGATGGATTTATATATCTTTGGCAATTGCTCAATAACGCCAGTAAATTTCAAATCATGACAAATTTAAACATTGATGATTTGCTGGGGGAGGAAAGTTGCGTTCAATGTCTGTGTAATTAGAATCGAAAGGAGGATTTCAAAGCGTGTGTCAGCAAAAAGTCAAGCTTTACAAAAGGCAGCGATCGGCTACTCCTGTGGGCAACACACATAAAAGCTATGTCATAAGTTATAAAATACATATTTAAAGTCACAACTTTTTTGCATGAAACAAAAAAATAAAAGAAAAACTTTAAATTAAAATAAAGCAACTGTGTGTCGTGCATATTTTGATTAAACTTAAAGTAGCCCTAGTTTAGGGCTGTATTTTAAAAAGTGACTGTGATAGTACTTCCTATTACGGATATAACCTAAGCAATAGCCCCTACCCTGATTTTCATATTTTTTTTTCCTTTTCATTTTTTTCCTCTCTCTCTGAAAAAAAAAAGAACCTGGTATAGACTCTTCTATCGACAGCCTTCGAACAAATCGACAAATATAATTAACCATGGGTATGTCCACTACTATCGTGTTGTCCCTGGCGTTTCTGCCGTTTGCTTCAAAATAAAATACCTTCGACTTTGATATGACTTTGTTGTTATTACATTCACTTCATTTTTCACGACCCGTCGGACGCTGTTTTGAATATGCGAGCTTTTCTCGACCTTGAAAATGACAGTCAAAAAAACAAAAAACATTTAAGCCGTCAACGTTGTAATATTTGAATAGGACGAGGGAAGAACCAACCTAATAAAATTATTATGAGTTTTTGCACGAAACAATCTTTTCAACATGCTATTTTTTTTTATATTGAAGCGAACGACGGAATGCAGAAGGACCGGCAGGCTATTTTTGTCGCGTTATTGTAGCCAATGTAACTAACTCTTTTGCAGGTCGTGTTATTCGCAATCAGAGAAAGGGTGCTGGCTCTATCTTCACCTCTCATACCCGTTTGAGAAAGGGAGCTGCCAAGCTTAGAAACCTCGATTACGCTGAGCGTCACGGTTACATTCGTGGTATTGTTAAGCAGATCGTCCACGACCCCGGTCGTGGTGCTCCCCTCGCCAAGGTTGTCTTCCGTGATCCTTACAAGTACAAGCAGCGTGAGGAGACCTTCATTGCCAACGAGGGTCTTTACACTGGTCAGTTCATCTACGCCGGTAAGAAGGCTTCTTTGAACGTCGGTAACATTCTTCCCCTCGGCTCCGTTCCTGAGGGTACTATCCTCTCCAACGTTGAGGAGAAGCCTGGTGACAGAGGTGCTCTTGGTAGAACCTCTGGTAACTACGTTATCGTTATTGGCCACAACCCCGATGAGGGCAAGACTCGTTTGAAGCTTCCTTCTGGTGCTAAGAAGGTCGTCTCCTCCAACGCCCGTGGTGTCATTGGTGTTGTTGCTGGTGGTGGTCGTATTGACAAGCCTTTGCTTAAGGCTGGCCGTGCTTTCCACAAGTACAAGGTTAAGAGAAACTCGTGGCCTAAGACTCGTGGTGTTGCCATGAACCCCGTGGACCATCCCCATGGTGGTGGTAACCACCAGCATATTGGTAAGGCCTCTACCATCTCCAGAGGTGCTGTTTCTGGTCAGAAGGCTGGTCTCATTGCTGCCAGAAGAACTGGTCTGCTTAGAGGTACCCAGAAGACTAAGGATTAAGTTAGTTAATGTATGTTTTGTTATTAAAGAAAATTTAATTTTTTTGAGGAATATTCAATGATATATTATGATGTTGAATAGATTTATGTTATCGTAGATGGTCATTAGGGAGATGAGTTTAAAAAATTCAAACGGTAGAGGGGCTTTGTGAGCGTGGTGATTGCTCTCCGCATATCATTTGTATGGACCACGGTTGCGGTTTAAGATGAAGCAGTTCAAGCAGCGAGCTAATATTGTCCGTCATCTGCGACAAGGTCATTAAGATCAGGATCAAATAGAAAGATGCCAGAATCAGAAACGGGGCACCTGGCCACTGATCACTGAGCCAACCACCAAGCTTTGATAGTAATAAAATACCGATACCACCGCAAAAAGAGTATACGCCGGCAATGGCACCGGACGCATCGCGCTTCCTGTCTGTGCAAAGAGACATTGAGCTAATAATGGTGCCAATCTGAGCCACACCCATGAGCCCGCCATAGACGTACACACCAACCGAATCAACTGGCTTCTCCAAAAGCCCAAAGCCCAAAAAGCCAATGAATCCAACCAGGCCAGAAACAAGCAGCGTCACTTTGCGGCCAAACTTATTCACCACTATTCCCCATACTGGCGCAAACACTAGCGATGTCGTTTGGGAAATGCCCGTGACAATAACTGAAATCAGGTACGCCTTGGGGCATGAGTACTTTAGCTCTGACTGCGGGTCGTGCAAGTTGCCCTCACAGTTACCCTCGTGGTGAAAGTAGACATTGATCACCAGGGGGATAAACATGACCGTGGCCACCGTAGTGGACCGTGCCACAAAGCCACCGGTGTATGCTAGCGCAATTTGCGGCTCATAGAAGGCAATCAAAAATCCCTTTTTAAGCAGTGAAAAATAACTCATCTCAGCTTGCTCAATCGAAATGTCAAGAGCAGCCTTGTCAAACTCAGAGATGTTATACAGCCAGTACCGAATGCTTTTGGTTCGGTCACGATGCAGGCCTAAAAAGAGTATGCCAGCAACAAAAAGCGCAATACCACCGACAATATAATAGGTCGTTTTGAGTGCCTTGGCTGGATTTTCATGGTTCTTGTCAAGGCTCAGAGGAAGAGAAAGTAGCACAAACACAGCAAAGCAGGCACCAATCCCAGAGCATAGGCCAACAAGCGCGGCGCCAGTTCCGTTTCTCGTGCCGGGCTCCGTAGCTTTCAAAAACTCGCTGCTACTAGCAGCTGAATTCGCCCCATCAGTAAGAGATGGCGAAGGGAACTCAATCTCGGGTTCGAAAAACTCATCGTTGTTGTTTGAGATCTCATTGTCTCTGTACTGACCAGTTTCAGTTTCGTCTACGAATTGGTCCGCGGGCTCATCGTGGTAACTAGCAGCCGTATCAAAACCACGGGTTAAAACTGAAGTATCTTGCTGACACACAGCAGAGTACTCATTCACCCCATTCTTTCTATTTCTAATCGTAGCTACCAGCTGTCTGGCTACATTCTGAACTAACTTGCCGGGCTGCACTCTAAAGGTTGAGATTTCTGACAAAATCGCAGTAATCATTGACGCAGAGGCAGACGCGCCGACGGCAAAAAAGAGTCTCATCAAAATTAGCCCCGGGTATACGGTTTTAACGGTTGTGTAGACAAATAAATTTATTCCAATTAAACCCAGGCCAATGATGGCCACAGGCCGCGTGCCAATCTTGTCGGAAAGCACACCCCACAATGGGCATAGGATGATTGTCAATACCTCGTCAGCAAAGGCAAGGTTACCCAGATCGGCACCCTAATATCTACCAGTTAGTTTACCAATTCCAAGAATTAATTTTGAAAACACTAAACAAGTTGCTTTTGAAATCATGGTCAGGGTCATCTTACTTACAATATGATCCTTCACGCCTAAAATATCCGTTAGCACAAACGACTGGGTTGAGGCCATGAATACCACAAAAGTAATGGCAAACAAACATAGTGCGTAATACGACACTAGATTTAGCAATGTAAAATCAATTCTTGCTTGTTGAGCCATAGTCTTTTTTTTCTTTCTTTCTTTTTTCTTAGCCGTTGACCATTTGGATATGCAGTGAGAAGGTGAGAAGAGCGGGAGGCGAAGAGAAATATAGAGGATTTTTTTGATAATTTGAATACCCTATGGCTGTCACAGAACATGATTGGCTGAGCAGAGCATTTAACTAAGTGTGGAAATACTAGCGATGAGATTAGATAATTATTTCTAGCAAAAAAAAAAAAGTATGTATCACATAGTAGTCATGTGATTTTAGTGAAGTTGCAGTTGCCGGGGCAACTGCTTTGGGTCAAATCGTAAACAAGAGAAGCTTCATCGCGAAGTCACAAACAACCAAAAATCTTCAGATCAACAAAACATCACCTTCGCTACCTTTTCCTCGACGTTCAATCCCACTGCCACCATCTAAACCGCCGTACCACACGCTACATCTTTTTATAACTTTATTAACACATTAAGATGAAGGTCGAGGAACTTATTATTGATGGCTTTAAGTCCTATGCTACTCGTACCGTCGTCTCGGGCTGGGACTCGTCATTTAACTGCATCACCGGTCTGAACGGCTCCGGCAAGTCAAACATCCTTGACGCAATTTGTTTCGTGCTTGGTATTACATCAATGAGTACTGTACGTGCGCAGAACTTACAAGACTTGATTTACAAGCGTGGCCAGGCTGGTGTCACAAAGGCCTCAGTTACTATCGTGTTTGACAACAGCGAAAAGGAAAAAAGCCCCATCGGGTTTGAAGACCAACAAAAGATTAGTGTGACACGGCAGATTGTTATGGGTGGTACGAGCAAGTATCTTATCAACGGTCACCGCGCGCAGCAACAGAGCGTGCAACAGCTTTTTCAGAGCGTACAACTGAACATCAACAATCCCAATTTCCTCATCATGCAGGGCCGCATCACCAAAGTGTTAAACATGAAATCGAACGAGATCTTAGCACTGATTGAAGAGGCAGCCGGCACTCGTATGTTTGAAGAGCGCAGAGAGAAAGCAATTAAAACAATGGCGAAAAAAGAGAAGAAAGTCGAGGAAATCATGGGCCTGCTACAAGAAGAGATTGAGCCCAAACTTGAGACTCTGCGCGCTGAGAAAAGAATGTTTCTTGAATTTCAACAGGTTCAATCCGATCTTGAGCGTACTGAAAAGATGGTGGTGGCTTACGATCACGTCCGGTATAGTGATAAGCTCGCTAAAGAAACAAAAGTGTTGGAGGATAATCAGGCCCACGTCGAAGCGCTTGAGAAACTGGTACAAAAATCAGCAACAGAAATTGCTAGTCTGACAGAAGATATCTCTGCTTTGAAGAAGCGGCGCGAGGCGCAGATTAGAAAGGATGGTCGGTTCCAAGCGCTTGAGAAAGAGGTCAAAGAACTGTCTCAGCAATCCGCTCGTATTAATACTCTCGCCGAACTCAAGGCTACGACTATAGAGGAGGAAAAACAAAAGCGCAGCAAATTGCAGTCCAACGTGACTAGTCTTGAGGCAAAGATGCAACAAAACGATGCTCAGTTTAAAAAATTACAGAATGATTACGAAACTATTAAGAAAGAGTTTGAAGAGCTGACATCCGAAAAGGATCGCAAAGAAGAGCTGCTCCAGTCTTTGCAAACTGGTGTATCTTCAAAGGAAGGTCATGAGAGTGGTTACGCCAGTGAGCTTCAGACTGTACGACAAAATATCGCTACTGCATCCACCGCAGGCGCTCAGGCCAAAGTGCGACTTGATTCGCTGCAGAAACAGGTTAAGGCCGACGCACCAAAAGTTGAGAATGCAAAGCAGCAACATGCCGGTACTATTCAAGCGTTGGAGGAAATGCAGAAACAGTATGATTATCTTCAAGGCAAACTTGCTGAAGCTGGTATTGTGCCGGGCAGACTCGATGAACTCAAGACCCAAGAGTCTAAGCTGGTAAACGATGTGAGGCAGCTTTCAAGACAAATTGATGATGCCAAACGCACAGCTTCCAATGTTGACTTTAACTACACCAAACCTTCTCCCAATTTTAATTTCAACAGTGTCAAGGGTGTCGTGGCTCAGCTCTTTTCACTTGCTGAAGACAAGTACGAGGCTTCTACTGCCTTGGAAGTCTGCGCTGGTGGCAGACTCTATCAGGTAGTTGTTGATTCCGATGTGACAGCATCGCAGCTTTTGCAACATGGCAAGCTAAAGCGTCGGGTCACCATTATTCCTTTAAACAAAATCAACGCATACAAGATCCACCCCCAGAAGCTTGCAGCCGCTAAGAAGCTTGCTCCTGGTAAGGTTCATTTGGCCTTGGACTTGATCAGCTACGACAAGGAAGTCGAGCGTGCGATGGAGTATGTCTTTGGTAATACTTTGATTTGCGCCGATGCTGAGTCAGCAAAGAAAGTGGCATTTGATCCTAGCGTCCGGGTCAAGACTGTTACTTTGGAGGGTGATATCTATGACCCCATGGGTACTCTCTCTGGTGGTAGTAACTCTTCTGGCTCAAACGGCATTCTTGTCAGACTCCAGAAGCTCAACCAACTCAATAAGACTTACAAGGACCTGGAAGAGCAACTCAAATTCAGTCGTCAAAAGCTTGATGCTGAGCAGCGCTTGACCGACAACAGCCGTGCTCTGAAGAAAGAGCTCGATCTAAAGGAACATGAGATCAAACTTTCTCAACAAAAGCTTGATAGTGGTCCTTTTGCCAGCACAATAAAATTATTTCGGGAACGGTCTGAGCAGATTTCTGAACTTGAAAAACTGATCAAGGAATCAAGCGAAACTGAGAAGAGGGGCAACATGGAGATCAAGCGTATCGAAAAAGAGATGAGCGAATTTAACAGCAACAAGAGTGGAAAATTAAAGGAGCTCGATGTATGTTCTTTTTGTTATTTTATGACGGTTTTCAGGAATACTAACTTTTATTTTTTCTAGAAACTTGTAGGTAAACTGCGGAGTGATGTCACCAAAAAGAATCTTCAGGTCAAGGAGAAGCAGCGTAAATTTCAGACCATGCAGGTCGAAACCGAGAGATTTAGTGGTGATTTTGCAAGTGCCAAAGAACTATTTACGGAGAATGAAAGTTCTATTGCCGAACTTCAGGCCTCGCTAGCTGAAATTGGCAAGGAACATGACGAAATCAAGGCGCGTGAGCAGGTAGCTGTTGCCAGTCTGGCAGAGGAAAAGTCCAAGTTAATCGGTCTTGATGAGGAGCTAAGCTCGATGGAAAGCGCATTGACAACGAAAACCAAGTTCTCCGCTGAGAATAAACTGCAGATTCAAAAGGTGCGACATTTGGTAGAGAAGCTTGAGGCTGAGGTTAATGGTCTAACTCACGCCATCAAGAAGCTTGAAAACGATAATGAATGGATTGAGCAGGAAAAGGATCTCTTTGGCAAACCCAACACTCGT